>LPNX011058283.1:0-111180 GCA_001517045.1 Pseudotsuga menziesii | reverse complement strand
GAGTCATCAATCCCTACTTAGGATTAAGTTTAACATAATGTCTCAGAAAATAAAATAAAACAATTACATAATTTTACAAAATTGGGGTATGTGACACCTGGAACTGCAAGGACTTTAACCCTTAGACAATCGGAGGGTTACCCACTATGACTTGACATGACTTGTTTACATAATTGATCCTCTCGATCGAAACATCGGGGCATGACAATATGACTCAATTACATTATAGATACATCCCGGAAAAACATTGGGTTACGATACATAAGATACATAGATGAATACATTCCGAAGTTACAAATACATCAACATGTACTAGCTATCAAGAGAATCTTCAGATATCTCAAAGGTACAGCTGATTTTGGACTTTGGTACCCTAAAAATCAGAGGTTTAACCTTATAGCTTATACCGATGTGGATTGGGCAGGTAGTTTAGATGACAGGAAAATTCCTAGTGGGAATTCATTCTTCTTAGGAAAATGCCCAGTAGCATGGTCAAGCAGAAAGCAATCATCCATTTCCTTGTCTACTACTGAGGATGAATATATAGCAGCAGTTGAGTGTTGCAATCAGATTTTGTGGATGAAGCAATCTTTAAAAGAAGTTCAAGTCAAATACAACCAACCTATACCAATCTACTATGATAATACGAGTGCCATCAGCATATCTAAAAATCTGGTTTTGCACTCTAAGACTAAGCATATACCTATCAAGTATCATTTTCTTCAAGAACAAGTTAATGAACAACAGTGAAATTGGAATATGTGAATACAAAGGAATAAGTAGCTGACATCTTTACCAAACCTCTGCCCAAAGATGCCCTTGACTATCTAAGACAGAAGTTGGGAGTTATCTCCCTGCAATATTGATTTTTTTTTTATTGTTTAAGGAGGGTGCTATAAAGTCTTAGCACCCAAGGAAACCACAGAGGGCAGATTCAGCACTTGAACAAACATGTCCAAGGATAACCATGAGATAAAGTTGAAGTTTGAATAAATATTTGAGAAAGATTTGGTAGTGGTTTTCGGTGGTTCAAAAAGAAACAGGTCTATCCATTTTTCAATAGGTAAACCGAGATGGCGACAACAAGCTATAGAACAATTCATAACAAAAGACAGCCCCAAGAATACAATTTGGACTAAAGCAGATCTCATGGAACATATGAAGAAATAGTTTTTGCTGGAAAATGAAGCTCAGTACAACAAGTATCACAGAGCAAGTGTTCAAGAGTAGAGTAGATTGTGAAAATATAGTTGCGATACAACAATTTTGAGGAAGGAGAACAAGTTGTTTCATAGGCCACAAACTTAGGGGGAGCAATCTGGCATGAAATCCAGTAGTTCAATTTTATGCACAACCACAGTGAAAGCACAAGGATGATCTCCATGCAATAATACCCAGCTCAATCAAAGAGGGAGACATGACTGTGAAGATATCAAGAATAATATTTTTTTTGGGCATTGTGAAGCTTCGTATTACTTAGCCTCTGCCCATTTTTTTTCATTAATGTCAAAGGGGGAGAGAAGTTGGATGATATTTCCATCAATGACAAAGGAGGAGATTGTTGGGTAAATTTGTCATTGATGACAACACATTAATGACAAAGGTTGTGGCAAGGTCAAGGTCAATTTACATGGTTGGAAAGATGGCTTGATGACATAGACAAAGTAGACACAGTGTTGGACATTTGACCATCTAATGAACCAATTGACCCATGTTGTGGTCAATTGGAGATGGCCCTAATACCCTATATGCTTTTGATGTTGTGGACAATGTACATGCCTTTTATGACATAGTGACATAGCAAACTTGGAATTGTTTATTCCAATTACAGGTCGGCTTCATAAAGAAGATTTATATTCAAACATTAAGTGCAAAGTCAACTCCTTCATAATCTCAAAATACAGACAAGTCGGCTCCATAAAGATAGGGATCGATTCCCTATTAATTAAGAAGAATACGTTCATTTTATTGTGGTGGAGAAAGTAGTGTAGAGTAGAAGACTTTGAGGCTTTTCGATCATGTGAAGGGAGAGCAGCACCAGTAGAAGGATTAGTATGAAGGTGCTGAGGAGTGCAGCAACAGTAAAAGGGTCAGCCTGAAGGTGTCGAGGGGTATAATGGTGGTAGAAGGATTGGTCTAAAGGTACCGAGGAGTGCAGCAGCAATAGAGGGGTTAGCCTAAAGGTGCCGAGGATTAACTTGAAGTGGTTGAGCAGTAGAATAAGTCAAGGAACAGTTTGAAGAAACCAAGCATTAGCAGTAAACGAGGAACAATATAGAGTGCTGAGTTTTTCCCTTTTTTTCTTCTTTGCTGAAGTAAAGAATCAGAAGAAGTGAAGCCCTTTTTCAAGCTGCCTCAGTACGAAGTAGTAGAGAATCAGAAGTGAAGTCTTCTTCATCAAGCTGCATCAGTATGAAGTTGTGAAGAATCAGAAGAATTAAAGCATGTTTCCAGATCAGATAAAGTAAATTTAGGTTATGATAGTCTGAGGACTGTTTGAGAAAATTACAACAAAGCATCATCTTGATTATGTGGGAGGTTGGGTGGAAGAACATATTTGTCCTTTGGCAATTTGTAGCTTGCCTAGGGTGTTGAAGCACCCTTTCAGCTGAAGCTGATAAACCAGAGGTCATAAGCCTATCGAGGTGTAGGAGCACCTCCATATTTCTTGTAAAATCTTTTGGACATAAATATAAGTTTCTTTAAATCAATGTATATGACTGTTTTAGAAAGATCTTAGTTATTGCTGAAAGAAGTAACTACCATAAGTCAAAAGGCATAGTTTTCTAATTTACAAAGTTATTAACTTGGAAATATTTTCTTGAGTCCACATATTCACCCCCCCCCCACCTTTCAATGGACTGTGGGTGCTTACAGCTCAGCCTTTACTTTCTGGTATTCCATACATCTTGATATGTATTCAATGATGTCCTTCTTCATACCTAGCCAAAAGTACTAATTTCTAACTATTGTAATAGTCTTTTGATATATAGGATGTCATGCATAAGGAACTTTATGTACTTACCAACGTTCTCAATTTAGAGGAAATTTGGAATATAAATTTTGTTATTGTATATAAGAATTCCATCATTTTCAATCCTATATCCTGTAAATTTCTGCTGTAAAATTTCCTTTGGAGCCCTTCTTTAACATGAACATAATGTTGATATGTATTAACAACCTCATGAATTCTTATACTTAAATTTGAATTGCACATGCTAATAGTTGTAGCATGTATTGTATGTGCTCTTCTGTTGAGTGCATCTACAACTTTAATTCTATTTTCCTTTAATATATTTGATTTCAAAATCAAACTCATATAGGAAGTCCAACTATGTTTTCTTCCTTGCATTTAAATTTTGTTGCTCAAATATATATTTCAGTTCGTTGTGATCCATTCTTAATTCAAAATTTCTTCCCAGGAGGTAATGTCTCCACATTTTTAAGGCATGGACTATATCAACCAGCTCCAAGTCATGTGTAGCATAATTTTTCTCATGCTCCTTAAATTTCCTAGATTCATAACAAACCTCCAATTTCTTCTATACAAGAATCTGTGCATACCACAAAATCCTCATGTGGATTGACAATTTAGAGGATGGGTGCACTGGTAAGCAAGTTTTTTAACTACTAGAAGCTTTCTTCACACTTGGTTGTCCATTCGAATTTGACTCCCTTCTTTCGAAAGGATGTAATTGAATGTGCTACTTTTGAGAATCATTTCACAAACCTTCTATAATACCCAAATAGTCCCATGAATGATTTGACTTTAGATACATTCCTGGGTGTATGCCACCCTAGGATAGCTTCAATCTTAGTTGGGTATGCTACCACTCCTTCCTTAGTTATGACATGTCCCAAGTACTGAATTTGTTCTTGATAGAATGAACATTTCCTCAACATGGAATATAACCAATTCTCCCTTAAAACTTATAGAACTAATATTAAATGCTCCTCATGATCCTCCACTGATTTTGAATAAATGAGAATGCCATCCAAAAATACAATGGCAAACTTGTCCAAATATTATCTAAATATGTAATTCATTAAGCATATAAAGGTAGTTGGTGCATTTTATAATCTAAATGGTAGTACCACAAACTCTTAGTAATCATATCAGGTTCTGAAGGTTGTTTTGTTGATATAGTCATCCTTTATTCTCACTTTATGATACCATGATCTCAAGTCTATTTTGGAATAAATATTTTCCCCTTTCAACTGGTCAAACAAGTCAACAATTATGGGTAGAGGATATTTGTTTTTCACTGTAACCTCATTTAATTGATTGAAGTGAATACACAGTCTCAAGGTTCCATCTTTATTCTATACAAAGAGTACATGTACCCCCTAAGGAGACACACTTGGTCGTATGTACCCTTTGTTCCACAATTCTTCAAGCTTCATTTGTAATTCTTTCATTTCAAGCGTACTCATTCTATACGGTATTTTTGAAACTGGGGTAGCTCTGGCCACCAAGTTAATAGAAAAATCAATATCACTTTTTGGTGGAAATCTCGGTATTTCTTCAAACACATTTGTATATTCCTGTAATACTGAAAAATATTCCAGGTTGGGACCCTTATCCTTTTTTGGTTCCTCCACATGAGCTACATACATCTGACACCCTTTTTTGAAACATCTTTTTAACTGCACAACTAAAATTTTCCTTATAGAAATAAGCCTTGAGATGCCTTTCACTATCTTATGCTATCCTTCTTCATTGAGACAAGTGAGAGTCTTGTTATGACAATCTACATAACATGGTGTGCATCCAACCAATCCATTCCAATAAGTACATCATAAGATCCAAGAGGTATTATGTTCAAATCTACGAATGTATGGAGTCCATTCATATCCGAGGAACAACTTTTTACTTCTTATCGATTCTTCTTTTGGTTTCAATATCCAACTGTACCAAGAATGACTTATCAAGATTTATTTTATTTAGCTTAAATATTTCAACCAACTTGGTATCAATATAACTATGACTTTCCCCTGAATCAATTAAAATGGAAATGAGTTGATCGTTAATCTTACCTTCACTCTCAATCATATTGCACTGATGTTCTTCCTGCTTTTTATCCAAAGCTGCATAAATTCCGGGTATATCTCTAGCCACATCCTTCACTGTAATTTATTCTTGTACGTTATGCACATTTTTCATATGGTCTCCTCTATAAGGCAATTTTCTGAATATATGATTCCCTTCACTTCCCCAACATTTAAATGGTGTAGTTTTCCATTTCCTTTAGGTTTTGTCATCTTTGGTCAAATTTGGATAGGATTTATTTGTTGGAATGAACTCTACTATTTTCTTAATAAGGGAGGTTGAAATCCTTTCTTCGTCTAATCTTGTTGATACATTTGCTTATCCCTCCAAGATTTATGTATAGATTCTCTAATTCTAGTATGATAAAATAGATATTTTTCCTTTTAGATGGCCTCTTTAGGGATTTGTGTTTGTCATATTGAATTTTGTCTTTGTAAAAGGAAGTCCACTTAAAAACCTATGAACTTTTACTTTTTATTCCTTAAAAACCCCCACATACCTCAACACTTCTAGGAATTTCCTTTCATACTCCTCCTTGCTCATACATCCCAACTTGAGCTCAAATAACTCCATTTTCTTCTTATAATTATGTTCTGAAAAGTATTTCTACTAAAAATACTTGCTGAATTGTTTCCATTAAATCCTCTTCTCATTGGTGTGCTTTACTTCCACTAATTGATCGCACCATATGGAGGCCTTTCCCTGCAAGTTATAAATGGAAATTCTATCCTCCATATTTGAGGAATAATTATGCCAATGTAAACATTTCCTCATCCCTAACAACCAGGCTTCACCATCTTCACCTTTTTTGTTCTAACCATAGAAAGTATGTGGCTCAATATTTCTAATCTCCCCTTGCAACACTTTTTCAACATGTCTTCTTTTATGATGCCTCCTTGGAGACATTTCTGGAGTGTTGCTAGAATCATCTATGGTATAAAAATTCATGTTTACAGGAGGTGGTGAATAATGATGCCAATGGCCTTTAGTAACACTCTTAGAATGTCTATGTTTTTCATGATATCTCTTCTTTTAACTGAATGTGTCTTCCTTCTTCGCGCATGAAACTGATCCAACTTGTAGTTGCATATGTAATAAGTTCAAACTTTGCCTAAGTTGAGTATTTAATTGATTTTGTTGCTCTTGGTTCCTCAACATTATTTCATTACCAACTTTACAACTATGTACTCCCATCCTTTGAATTTCCATAGTTTCCACTAGCTCCACTAATTCTAAGTTAACTCCGTGTCCATTAGATTTTGTCTCTTCATTGCTTACATTGATATTCTTTCCTCTGGCTTATTGTCTTAGACTGCCTGCAATATCTATCCCTTCCATATTTACTAAGCAATTTGAATTGTGCGGAACTGAGCTATAAACTTGTAACCTATATCAACTGGATATACAATATCTACAATGTGTTCAAATATTAAAAATTTGTTAGACAAATTTCTTCTAAAAATTCATAACAAATTTTATGCATAAGAAAATTTTCGTAGAATTCTTCTTTTGACTACATATGTCAAAAGTAACTTTAGGCCCCTTTTCTATTAGATTTCTAGAAATTTAGGAAAATATTGATTTATATTTAGGTTCATTTTTTTTATTCTCCTAGTGATACTCTTTCCAATTACTATACCCATGTTCAATACTAGTTTCACCAATAAGAGTTATGTCTCTCTGAAAACACACTTCCTGTCCAATTTTACCCTATTTGTATAGTTGCAAGTGTTCTGAAAGAGCACTCTCAAAGACTCGTGGAAGAAAATTTATAAGGAACTAGAAACACTTTTATATTGGGAATTGATATCCCATATAACTCTAAGTACGTAGACACCTTCATCATTAAAATTTAATTTTCCCATCAAATTTTATAAATTTCTGAAAACACCAATTTTTTAATTTATGCAATTTTTCTAGACTTAGAATTTTTACTGAAAACCACTATCTCTCAAACTAAGCATTTCTAGAAAAATTTCCTCTAAGAAAATTTATTCAAATCAATGAGTAGACAAAATGTTGAGATCAATTTTTTTTTGGGTTATGAGTTCTTTGGTCACTTTTATCTTCAAGTTTTCAAAATTTGACCTTTTGTCCACCCAACTAGTGGATTTTTGGCCTTCTTTCACCTCTTGGATCCACATCCTTTTGAATTTAGCGTCAAGGAACCATACTTATTTATGTTCTTGTATCATGACTCCACCATAACAATTTGGGTCTTGTCTGAGCCTTTGGCTATCGTCGGCTATCCACATTGAAAACCCGTTAAACTGAAATTTATGCAAAATATGAGCAGAATGGGTTCTTGTCCCTCACTAGTGATCCTGTAGCCTTTAATAATACCATGTAAATGGTGAAGTATCACTAATTTTTTATTTAAACTTCTCCTGATATCGAAAAAACAAGAGTTTGGCTCCATGATTTTTTTTACTTTTTGAATTTTTATTGATGTGGCATGATGTTGTCATGGCATGGAATATGACTAATGATGTGGCATGATACTGACATAGCATGGAACATGGCCTCTATTGTGTCATTTTATCATATGTCTCATCTTCCAATGCATCCAGGTCACCACTTATTAGACATAAGTGGTTTCTAGATCCATGAGTTAGTGATTTCCAAAAACAACATTTTCAGGCATGAATTCAAGAGAATGTGACATGCCATATAGGTAGTTTTAATTTCAAGCTTGTGCTAGTCATTTAAAAATTCATGCAAGTTTGCAAGCCTGAAAGTGTGTTGGTCATCGATCAAGTCTTCTCCACATCCCAATTCTGAACATGATTGACAAGGGGATCCCATAATCCTGATGTCACCTCATGTGACATCTACACACCTCATATTGAATAGTCAATCTAGAAGTGGTTTTCCAAAACCACTTTTTCAAGCTTGAACACATGAGCAACTAGCATGTCGGCATAGTGGTTTTCCCTTCAAATTTTCACTAATTTATTAAAATGCATAGATGTTCGTGATCCTAAAGCGTTGTGATTCGTTGATCTCTACCACTATCTGATGATCAGTTTTTTTCTACCTTTTGACCCCATCACGCGTGAAAACCCATACACGTTGATCTGATGTGGTTGGTCCACATCACACCTTATGCTCACCTGGATCCTCCACATCATTTTTCATTGTGGCACTTCCATGTCACTCGCCCACATGACACTTCCATGTCACTCCTCCATGTGGTACAGGTGGGGCCCACATAGTAATTTCCATAAAATTACAAACTTCAAATTTTTGACAAGTGGCTCTATGAACTTACACTTGTAAAATTTTCCTACAACCAAATGGCCAAATCAAAATTACCCCTAGACATTTCCAATACTTCAGAAACGTTATAAAAAGACAGACCTCATTCTGACATTTCATCTTATTGAAAAATCTCTATGTAATTGAATAAACTTTAACATTTCACTCTTGATTTTATTTATCACGAACTCCCTTGGTTGTTTTGAAAACAATACTGAGCTCCTCAAGGCATGAATTTTCTTCAATTTTTTTGTAACTTCACCCAAATTTTGCCAAAAATCATGAATTATTCCCCATTGCACTCTGGATTTTAACCATTCATTAGAACATTAATTCAATAAGCTAATTATCGTTCTAATTTCAAAGATGGAGTGACTATACACTATTTTCCAATATTCCACCCATATAATTCCCTTCATACCCTTTCAATGCAACCTGTAATTATGCTTATAAAATTCATATTCAACCCATATAGTCCTAGTGTTGTGGCCTCTTCTCTCATACCAAAATGTCATGAACCTAGTGACCCCATAATCCCCGATGTGATATGATGCATCCTTAATTTCATCGATAAACACCTCTATTATTCTACTTCATTTTTCTACTAGTTTAATTAAGGTTTACCTTGGAATTATGAATGCATTTGAAAGATTTGGCTAAAATGAACACGTATGAAAATAATGTGGGCATATTCATCATGAAAACAACCACACAAACTGATAGTAATTCCATACAATTAAATAAACATTCAATAATATTTACATTAATCATAATTCAATGATACTCACAACAGATTTGATACACATGAAAATACTTATATGAAATGTAAACCGACTATCTGTAAACCAAGTACGTTCCACCTAGCTACAGAATCTGTCAATCCAAATCTTACTTTGACATGCCACCCCTACGCTAGGACTACCAATCCACAAGACAATGTTCATTTCTCTGGATACACCTATCCCTCAACCAAGGAATGGGGCTTCCTTCTTTGAGTTAATAGTACCTTGGGCTCCCTTCACAGTACCTCGGGTTTGTCACCCCAAGTCCTTTCCAAGGCTCCATGGATTTTAGTTGTTCTCTTTGTTTGTTTCTATGTGTATAGGGGAGTGATTGCATTACAAATGGTAGAGGTTCACCTCCCAGTAGTTAGGGTCTACAGAAAAAAAAGGGCTATATATGGCATGAAGGAAGTTAGTGCAATGATGACTAGCTCTATCTATTTAAATGCATGGTTGAGGCTATCCAAGTGTGGCACGAAAGATGATAAGAACTAGCCACTTGGAATCCATTCATATGAACATTTTTCCTTTTCCATGAGAGTTAGGCAAGTGGCAAGTATGGGCTAGGTACCTTTTTCCCTCTAATCCTAGGCTTGGGATAATCTCTCCCCTCCTTGTGGAAAGATAGTCCCCCATCTCTTTTTTTTCTTTGATCTATAGTAGTCCTAGATTTTATATTAAAGAGTGAAAGTTTACAAATTTACATAGCTTGGTCATTCTGGACCATATATTTGGCTTGTAGCGCCTTTCATCAATATTTACATCTTTTACATACTGGGGTAAAACATGCCAGGGGTTACAACTTAAAACTATTTCCATTGTGCTACTAAGGTAATGGGGTGCACCGATGTGCTTAAATTTCAGGGATACAACCTAGTGCCTAAGAGCGTGTGTGGATGGATTGAGTCAAATCAGATACTAGTGGGGTTTCCTAAGAGCTCGACGCTATTCGTCAAGGTGAGCCTCATATGCGAGTAAGTGATGAGTGCTATCAAGGGCTAAGCAACCCCCATCTAAAGGGTGGAATCATTAAGGTGACATAAGTGGGGTGGAATCGTTAAGGTGACATAAGTGGGGTGGAGTCGTTAAGGTGACACTATGCATTGATTTTCCATAAAAATAAAAATAAACCACGAATTTTTCATTAATGTGTAAAAAAAATCAAATGAAAAAAAGAGCAAGAAATTTGTTTTGTAACTGACACTACAAAGAAAACACCATCTAGAGGAAGTTTTGTGGATGATTTTAGTGTTACAATATTTCACAAACATTTCAAAAGAACCTTTGTTAATACCTATGTCATTGGTTAAGGAGGGTTTGGTGGAGGTTGTAATCGGGGTTCATTATAATTAAAAAAATTGGGTTATCACAGGTTGTAGCAGAGGTTTTTTATCGATGCACATTAGTCATACAATCACATATGTGCTTTGTAAACTTGAATACATTAGTCCATATACTTTAAATTGGGTGCACAAATGCATCATAAATGTATAAGCACTGGTGCATACTATTAAAATTATATGCATCAATGTTTTTCATTTATATAAAGCACATGTACATATTTATATTATAAAGCACAAATGTTTATTATCTTTATTAAACTCACTGGTGCATACCGTTCACACATGTGCATTGACGCTTATATTACCATTTGCATTATTTTGTTCAATTTAATGGTGATGATAGTAGCCACTAGATTGCAGTTTTTGTGGACTTTGGTGCACTTTATATAAACAATAGCAATGATGCTATATATATATATATATATATATATATATATATATATATTCTTACACTCAGAGAGCATTAGGGTTCATAGCTATGCCTAGGGAAATTTAGGATTGTTTGTAGGCATGGCCTACAAGCTTTGGTTCTCTGACGGACGACAGAAGGGTTTGTGTGGGGGTTGCTACTGACTGGAGTACAACAGAGAAAGGGTGTTGATCACAACGGGTTTTATTTCTTGGAAAACAAGTTTGTTTACCCTTTTGTATCATTCTGAAGGTAAAACTTTCCTTTACTTTTACCTGGTTTTTTTTTTTAACTGATTTACCTGCACACACTATGGCTAAGGAGGATCTGGTGGACTATTCATTTGAACACCTGAAAGATCGGGTTTTTTGGCTTTCGACAAGTGGAGGTGTGTCAAAAGAGGTGGATTCCATTTAGCAGCCTTGGACGGAGGGGTTCTCTACTGCAAAACATTTTCCAGTGGATAGTGTTGGGTTTTCCTTGTCGGAATTATTATTGTCTTCACCACAGTCGTTTCAGATGTCGGATGATAAAATTTTCTCGAGTGATGGAGAATCTGCAGACAGGAAGGACAGGATTTCCTTGGCTTTTGGAGGGAGGCTAGGCTCGTATCAAGTAGAGGATAGGGGCGTATTGGAGCCATTTTCTAATGGGATTTGGAGGGATGATGTCGACACTCGCTCGCGGAATGTGGGTTCTTTAGCGAAGGAGGAACATCTAGGGTTTGTGGGTCGCTTGATTGGAGTACAGGAATAAAGGGGATGCTCAATCTTGTCAGATAAGGGTTTATTCTCTTCAAACACCACTGGAGAGGATGATGGAAGAACATCAATAAGGTGGTTCGTAAAAGGAAGAAAAATTGGCTTAAAATGAACCCGAACATCAACTATGCTGTTGGGGAGGACATTAGCTGGGAGAGGATGGAACAGATGGACAAACTCATGCCGGTTGGTCACTTCATGGGTAAGACGGTCTCTGTTCGGATTGTGGTCATTATCGGGTTCCTGAAGTGGAAGGTCTCATGCAAGGATGGTACGCTTTCAATTTCAAAAGTGAGGATCATTTAATCTGAGTGTTGAATAAGAATTGGTCCTTTAAACAGGCGTTGATTCTATTAAAGTGATGGCACCCTATGTTCGATGAGAGCAGAGAAAGGGTGGACCTAGTGCCGATTTGGGTAAGGCTCCCAGGGCTCCCACTCCCATTCTGGTACGAGGATCATTTCACTCACATTGGGAACCTGTTAGGAACTTTTATATAAGCTGATACATCCTACAAGGTTACGAAATTGAGAAGGGTGGCACGCATTATTGTTAATATCAACATCAGGAATGGGATTCTTGGTATTGTGCAGATGGATTGGAGACATTATCGTTATCATCAGGTGTTGGACTATGAAAATGTTCCATTTAGATGCAGGAGTTGTCATGCATATGGTCACCCAACGACGGAGTTCTCTCTATTAGTTCATACTTTAAATGGTCGTCAGAAGAACAGTGGGAGCTCATTATTGGGTGGTGAGGGGGGATGTACTGATCCACCATCCCCACCGACTTCATCTAGGGGGCAGGAGGCTGAGACTGTGGATGGTAGCGAGGTGGAGGAAATTCCCATAGTGGGGCTTCTGGTGGCAGAGGTGGTCCGACAAGTGGGAGAACCATTCCTATTCGGGGCTCCTCTTCCTACTATCTCTTCTATCACCCTTCCTCTGTCTATTAATTTATTTACAAATCTTTTGAATGTTTTGGGCCATGACTGGGTGGATGGGCTTAAAAATTTATCTCTATCCTCAAAACCTAATGTGCTCCTATCACCCATCTCTGCTACTTGTATTGAGGAACCCCCTTCAGTTACAGTGTTGGAACCGTTTTTGCCCGAACTATCTCCTATGTGTTCTCCCCCTAAATCTTTTGATTCAGGTTATTTCCTTCGTTCTTGTACCAAAGGAATAATAGGGGGACTGGGAAAAGACACTGTTGGGACTCCTAGGGGGAGGGGCCACATTTCTCATATTTCCAAAGCTCAAACCCGAGCTAGAAAGGATTTATTGGAAGGAAAACAAATTTCAATTGAAAGGGCACTTAGAGCAGTGCATGCCCAGAAGAAGGGTAGGAGATGAAGATTACGTCCTTTCACTATCGGGGTCTTGATGGTCCCCATAAAAGATAAGCACTCTAGAGGGTGGTCGATTTAGATTGCCCAGACATTATGCTGCTTCAAGAAACTTTGGGGGCAGGTGAGGAAACAAAAGCTAGGTTGGAAAGTTGGTTTGATGGCTGGATTTTTGAGACTCTGGATGATAGAGGCCATTCAGGAGGCTTGGAAATTGGTTGGAATGCAAGGAATGTTTTGGCCTTGAACGTTTGGGGTATGGATTCAGTTCTGGGTATGACTTTTAAAGTCCTGGAACATGTGGATATCAACAATGTTGTCAATATTTATGGCCCTTACTTAAATACGATCCCATTTTGGGAGAAACTATTTAACAACTCTCTCATGAGGGGCGAACTACTGATTATTGGCAGAGACTCAAATTTCTCTTTAGGGCAAGCTGAGGTATGGGGGCCTCATGTGCATGTTGATTTGTTAACTGAATATTTTACCCAGAAATTGGTGGAGAGAAACTGGTTGGATATTGAGCCCTATAATCTCTCACCGACTTGGAAAAATAACAGATGTGGGGAAGGGAGAGTTGCTAAGAGACTAGATTGGTTTTTGGTGACAGAAATGATTGTGGAAAAACATCACTCTGTCAGACAATGGGTAGGGAAAGGTGGACACTCGAACCACTTCCCAATCTTTCTAGAATTCAAGAATGCTCATGTTAAACCACCTAGTCCCATGAAATTCAATAAGACTTGGCTTAAAGATGAAGGTTTTTTGGACCTGATTTCCACTAGATGGATTCCATTTGACCCAGGGAATAGGAACACTGTAGCTTTTCAGTTTGCAGTGAATATCAGGCTTTTGAATGATGCTATTAAAACTTGGGCAGTGGACAAGCAAAAGAGGGTGGATAACGAACTACAACAGATTGAACTTGAACTATATGGGATCTACAACATGGATGGAGGTGGGATGTTGAATCAGATGGAAAAGGATGTGTTGATCCGGTTGGAAGGGAGAAGGTTCACATTACTTATGGAGAAGGAAGAAACATGGCAGTTGAAGAGTAGAGCGATTTGGCTGGAATGTGGGGATGATAGCACAAAATTATTTCATGCATATGCCAGAGGGAGGAAGGAAACCAACACTGTTTGGAGCCTTACAAATGATCAAGGCTTTACACATGACACTTTTTAAGGCATGGCTTCTATGGGGGTTGAACACTTTAAGAAGCTTTACAAAGCACCCACTCAGGCTTCGCTCGCTGAAGTAATTCATATTGCTCAAGTATTTCATGCATTTGTGGTTGAGGAAGATAATTTGGCTCTGATGGAGGAAGTCTCAGAAGGTGAACTCAAGGCTGTGCTACAGATCCTTTAGAAGGACAAAAGTCCCGGGTCTAACCATTGGACGATTGAATTCTTTCTAGAACTCTTTGACACTCTGTGAGTTGATCCACTTAAGGTAGTGAAGGACACTAGAATCACTGGGATGATTTTGGCCAGTTTCAACTCTACTTTTATTGCGTTGATTCCAAAGGTGGACAATCCGGTCTCTCTTAATGACTTCAAACCCATCTCTCTATGCAATTGTATCTACAAGGTGGTCACCAAGGTGATTTCCTGGAGACTGAAGGGGATTTTGTCCAAGCATATTACTGAAGAACAATTTGGTTTTTTGGAGGGGAGACAGATCCACGAGGCCATTGGTACTTCTCAGGAAGGCCTTCATAGTATGAAAACTACAAATCTTAAGGGTGCTATTCTAAAAATTGACCTTGCCAAAGCCTATGACAAGGTAAGTTGGTTGTATATTCGTTTATTGCTAACTCATTTAGGGTTTGACATTGCTTTCGTCAGATGGGTTATGAGTTGTATCACTACTGTGTCTTTCTCGGTACTGATCAATGGTGTTGCATCACCTTTATTTCATGCAGAGAGAGGGCTGAGACAGGGGTGTCCACTATCTTCCCTTCTCTTCTTGTTGGGGGAAGAAGGACTTAGTGTTGCCACCTTTAACACACCTGAGGGGGAACGTGGAAGAAATATTCAAGCCACTAGGTGTGTCCTTGGGGCCAAGTCTCGAGTCAAGGTTGTCACCTTGTTCTTGACCCCTTCGTTTAGGCTTAACTCCTAACGAAGCCAAGTGGGGTAGACCCTATCAAGTTACTAAGGAAAAAATATTTAGTATGATGATGTTAAACTGAATGAGTAACTTAGGACTTTGAAATTTAACCATAAAAACCCATAGATGACAAGATAAAAAATGAGCACACGAAAGCACAATGCTGAGACACAATATATATATATAGAAAGAAAATAGCCAGTGCTTTAAAATGGAGTCACAAAATAATCAATGTACTTGCATGTGTTTGTAGTGAATGTTTTGTGATAGCCTCTTGGTACATTTTAAGTTAATGTGAAACATGAGTTGATTAAAATTAGGCGAGGGGGGGGGACTGCAGATATACCCGAAGGGTACTTGGAGTATGTCCAAAAATAAACTTTCACGGCTACCTACAAGGAATGTGTGGGCTGAATGGAGTCTCTGAGACTGTGTTCATAATACACCCTAAGGTGCAATAGAGATTGGTGCCCTGAGGTCACTGTCCAGGAGTTCCCACTTAATTTGGGTATTTTGCCACTGTTTACGGTTTGATCGAGGCATTGGATTTTCGCCTGATGGTGGTTAATTGGGGAAGGTGAAAACTAATTAATATAGTCACTCACGTTGCTTTTGATGCAGCTTGAATGATCAGATGAACCGCATCCAAGTGCAGAGAATACACACCAGAGTCTTGTCAATTTTAGTGAGTTTTAAAGGATGTGTTTTCTTAGAAACAAAAACCCTCTAGGAACCTCTTTCAGTCCAAGTGGACCTCAATAGAGGAATCAAGGAGGGGGTTGATTTTAGAAAAATTGTTTACATAAGTTAATGATAAGCAGCAAAAGAAAATAAGCAAATCACAGGTTCTCTAATTATTCCTACCACGCATCTCTTTCCCCTTGTGGGTCAATCGGGAAGTCGTGGGGTAAGTATTCAAGTTACTTTGATACTGTAATATGGAATATATGATAAAGAAATCAAAGCATGTTATTCTGCATGAATAAAACTAATCTAGAGAAAACAAAAATAAGACAATGCAAAAAACGACAAAAAAGGTGCTAATCCCCCCAGGGGGGATGGGGAATGGGCTCGAAAGAGCCCATTTGGAGAAAAAATTTATTATCTGTTGTTATAATATCAGTAAAAATATACGAATCCTCTTGTTTTTTATATAGGATGAAACCAAGATTTTACAAAATGCCCAAAATTAAAATTACAGTCAAAAGGGAGACCCCTGGGGGGATTCAGATGATCCAAAAGCCACTTTCGAACATCATCTTCTCCTCTTTCTGTTATTCCTGCTAAAATATAGCGAGATTATTAGAATAAAATATACCCAAAATCACTTTGAAAGTACCTTTGGGTCAGCCTACTTTAAAACAAAAAAAAAAAACAAAGTTAAAACTAGTTAAAATGGCAAAATAGGAACCAAGGAAAGCAAGCTTTCCTTGGGATCTTAGCTTGCTGTTTGGACAGACAATGAGATGTGCACTGATTTCTGGGTTTATCTTTTATAACAGAAAACAGAAATATAATGATGCAAACTACAAATTTTCTTTTAAATGCAATGCAAAAAAAATGATTTCTTTATGCCAGATCTATGATGCTTACGGGAAAATTTTGAAAAATAGAGATCTATATTTTTAAATGCTTATATATGAGATCTAATGAGATATTTTGTGTATCATAAATTAGAATTTCATGCATAAACAAGGTAACCAGGAAGATTTAATTTTTTAAAGAAAAGAGAAGAAGAGGAGAGAAGGTCGGCTTGTTGCTTAAATGGAACAAGCTGAAAGGAGGCCCTTTTGTGGAGCATTGAGGGACATAGTCTTGAGCTTATTGGATAAGGAATGGCATCAATATTGATCCACACCTTCGTCCAATCGGGAACCTGCAACTAAATAACACAAGCCTACACAACACCTCGTGAGATCTGGATATAGATGTATAAAGCAACAAAAATGAAAGATCATGCAAAAATAATCTTATTTAAGCATATAGCTGAAATTCTTGACCATACATAATATGGATAAACAAGAGAAAGTAATATAACTTTCCTAGTTTACACCCTTACTTGATTCAACCGAATCCTTGAAGCTAGAAAACAAAAGCAGCACATAAATTGGAAAGAAATTGCAGTTACCACATTAGTAGCATGATGCTAGGAATCCACACAAACACATGCACTACATGGTATAGCCTCCAAATATTCTTTATTCACAATAAAAATATAGCAGTATTACAATGGCAACAACTCCTCAATCCAACTCTAACCAGCTTGGAAGAGGTAATCTGTGCTTTATTAATAGCAAAAACAGGAGATCTAGCCCAAGGGGGAGCAAATCCCAAGGAGAGAGAGACTGCAGCTACATGTGGAGTGAATCTGAGCCTGATCTAAGTCTCACTGAATGCAACTATCAATCGGAGAGCTGATCTGACTGACACCTCAACCTACTAACTGAAGCATCCACCAAAACTCATCCAGATGAACCCTGGACACATGTGGAGGAGAGAGGGAGGGTGTAATTCCCAAGATTGCATGCATAAATGTACTCTCTGTTCAGCCCAGATCACCTCCTTTTGTCAAGGGATGGTCAGATCCAGTCAATCCCAAGCTGATGAGACTGATTTTAGTCAAATCAGAGCAAATCCCAATGATTTAGGATTTGGGGTTTTCTCCATTATTTAATTAATTTATCAATTAAATAATCAATATTTGATTTTTAGGGATTTTTGACTTGAGAGATGGACAAATCACTCAAAACTTAGAAAAAGTGGGTTTATGGGTTTACATGGTGCTCTTAGCTTGAAAATGAGCACCCCCATGACTGAAACTGATTTTAGAGCCCACTTTTATTACAAAACCAATTTTTCCAATTAGACTATTAAAAAATAGACTAAGTTTTTGTGGAAAACTTAAAAATTAAAAAAAATTAAAAAAAATAAAAACCTAGGGGGACTTAGACATGTTCATATGAATCGACCATAATGCCTAGCATGTTTATACATTGACACATAGACTCTAATAACCTCAATAGGCCTAAATGCCAAGCCAACCACTCCCCTATGGGGTATGAACATGTGATATAGTACAACAAGCACTTCCTAGAAGCACTTCTGAAGGTCCTTTGAAGTCCGAACAAATCATCTTTGTCCAGTTCACCAAGCTCACTTGATAAAAAACCACTAAGTACAACTTAGGTGGTGACACTTAGCAGATCCATTAAGAAGGCTAAAAGGCTGGGAACCTTCAGAGGTATCCATATTTCTCAGGATCTACAGGTGACTCATTTTTTGTTCGTAGATGATGTCCTCATCTTATGTTATGGATCAGTTAGAGAACTTAATACCCTCTTTGACATACTAAAGTTGTTTTCAAAAGCGAATGGTATGGAAATAAATTTTCAGAAATCTACCCTGTAGACCCATCTACTGAGTGAAGTGGAGAGGTAGGAATACTTGAACTTCTTTCCTTTCAGTACTGGAAGTATCGAGGGAGGGTTAAATATCTCAGGTTCTATCTGAAACCAAATGACTACCGGAAACAGGTTTGGACCTGGTTGTTGGATAAGATGGAAAAACGGTTGAAGATTTGGAGCCATAAATGGTTATCTAGAGCTAGAAGAATGGTGCTGGTGAAAGCTGTGTTGGAGGCCATTCTGGTCTATTGGATGTCCTTGGCTTGGAACCCAAAAAGAATATTGGAAGCGGCTTATAGAACTTGTTTTCACTTCCTCTGGAGTGGTAAGCAAGAAGCCCAAGTTACTCCTTGGGTTAGGTGGGAGAGGATTACCATCCCGAAAGGATTGGGTGGTTGGGGTCTTAAAAACATTTTCTTATTTTCCAAATCTCTGGCAACAAAAGGGGGTTGGAGATTGCTAAAGTTTGAGAGTTTATGGACTCAGATTATGATTCAGAAATATATTGGTCCTGGAACGGTGGAGGATTGGCTTCGGAATCCTGCAAAATCGCATGTCGAGGGCTTGATTTTTTGGAAAGCATTTGTTAAATCTTTTGGGTTCATAGAGGCTAGTCTTTCCTGGCGTATTGGGAATGGTAGGAACCTCAGAGTCGGGGAGGACCCGTGGTTTGTGTGTAATCAAGAACAAATCCTATAGGCTAAAATGGTGATGGAACTGAGAAATCAAGGAATTTTCTTCCTTAGCCAACTCTCGGCACCATTGTAGGTGAATCGATGGGAACAGTCCTGGATTCGACCAAGAGATATGGGACTTCCTAATAGGGAATCTAGGGAGATGGAAGTGTACTTTGAGGCTTTGAACCATGCATAGATCAAGCTTCATGACAGGGAGGATGTCCTTATTTGGGATGCAGATCATATTGGGAAATACACTCCAAAGGCAGGATACCTTGTACTCAGTGTTGAAGGTGAGAATAGGGATGAGTTTTGGTGGTGGAAATACCTTTGGAAGATCAATTGTCCGCCAAAAACCAGGCTATTCATGTGGTATGTTCTTGAGAACAAGGCACCATGCTGGGATAATTTACAAAAAGGTGCTTTCAGGGATCAGGTTGGTGTATACGGTGTAAAAACGTAGAAGAATCGGTGTTACAACTCTTCCTGTGGTACCCATACATTAGAGAAGTATGTAAGGAATGCTCCAATATCTTTGGCATCCTTTGCAGGTGGGAGGAGCTAACCATCATGCAGGCTTGGGAAAATTGGAGAAGAACTAATTCACTGGATTCTATGAAAGCACTCCCTTTGCTTGTTATTTGGGGGGTGTGGCTTGCTCGGAATAATTTGATCTTTGCTGATAAAGGTTGTACTCAAGAGATCACTGCCAATCTTGTTGGAGGGTTTCATTCTGCTTTCCCACAGCACATTAGAGTGAAAAACCAGAGGGAAGTTTTAGAGGTAGAAATTGATAAGTCAATTCCTTGGGGGTTTTTTGATGGAGCTTCACAAGAAAATAGCTGTGGGGGGGTGCTATTTTTTTCCTTAGGGAGGGTCACTCCTTCGTATTAACAATAGGGTTAGGATATGATAATAACAACTATGCTGAGCTACTCAGTTTGAAACTTCTTCTCATCTTTGCAGCAGCGAAAGGGTGCAGAACACTCAATGTATTTGGTGATTTGATGAATGTGATACATTGGATCAAGGGGTCTCAAATGTGCAGAAATTTGAGACTTGCAAACATTTTAGCTTCTATTTCAGATATCATAGGATCTTATGATTCATTTTCATCCAAACATGTCTACAGGGAGAATAACAGGGAGGCGGAAAAGGCCTCGAAGGAGGGTCTACTATTGATGATGGGTCAATGGAATATCAATGAACAGGTTGATGGTGTAGCTCAAGAATATTGTCGTAGACCCTTCATTGAAAGGGCTGATCAACCATGATCTCTATTATATTTTTGGCTTCTGGATATTGGCTCAGTGGTCTCTTTTAGTTATCCTTTTCGGCAGTTTTGGACTTTCAGTTTGATTATGGTACTGCAGCATATATTTATCAGAATATTTGCTTTGAACATGTTCTAAAAACTATGGGGCCATATTTTAATATGTGGTTAGAATCTTGATATATCTCTATAGATGTATTGTGGATATATGTGGTTGGAAGGGACTAAACATTCGTCCCTTTTTTTGTTTCTCTGTTTGGATCTTCATGGTTATCTTTGAATACACATGCTATGTATCTACAAAATGTAATTTTGTTCTCGAAGGATGAATGGCTTGATTTTGTTTCTCCTCTCCATTTTCTATCTACAAACATAAAAAAATAAAGTGTAATGAGTATATCTAAATTTATGGTATAATATGTATGGTTGTGTAAATAAAAAAAATATACCATAGCAAGAAGTGATTCGTAAACAATACCCATTATTTCAAAGTCATTCTTCATGATGTCTCCCAACATCTATTATGTTGGCTCCACTCCATACTTTGTTTCATGCAAGATTTATACACCATGACAAAAACATTGATATAATTAATATAAATGTTTATTGTTGTTCCATTAATCATAAAATGGGGGAAATAAAACAACATAGCTACTTACAAATTGCTCAATTAAATTTTAATACTGCAACATATACTCAAAACACTTACTTAACCTAATGTTAATCAATTATTCAGATGACTCTTCTTTGTATGTTAGCACCCATTAAAAGACATCCAACGACGAGTGTAAATTAATTTAAACATAAAATTCACAATAGATAAGAAATCAGAAGTAAGAATTAAAACAGAAGTTATACTCAAACTTTGTGACCAACCATTTTCTTCCTTATCATTCTATCATATGCGATGAATGGGTTCTTTTTTCTTTTCTTTTCTACAATAAAACAAATGAAAATTAGTATTTCATGCAAAAAAATTCCAAGGAAAATAGCGTAATTTAATTAAAGTATAATCAAATTACATATTGCAGAAAGGATGATCTGAGCCTTTTCCTAATGTTAGCTTTTTAGCTTTGAATTTTTTTTAGAGAATAGTACAGCACTTTACTCGACGATGGTCCCATACACATTCCAAAAAAAAAGAGACATCCAAGTTTCCCAGAGGAATCCCAGAAGAAAATATAGAATTGTACATACAAAATATATTAGGAGACCAAAATCAGATTTAGTTGATCTATTCTAGGCCATCTATAAAAGGTCTATGATAGTATTCGAGAAAGTTGCCATTATTTTGTTCCAAGATCTTCCAACGTTCATGTGGGAGAGTTAATCCAATATTTGAGAGTTGGTTAGCTTCAACATTTCGTTCCCTTTATACATGTCAACAAGATAAGGTGTCAAGCTCCTCCAAGAGTCTCTTGGTTTATGTCAATATAGCATTTAGTAAGAGATTGTGTCAAATTTGCACTTTATTTATCAAGTTAATAATGATCATGGAGTCACCAAAAATTTAAAGGTGTGTGCAATTATTCTCTCTAGCAAAAAGAAATAGAATTTTAGAGCACGGAGCTCAACAAAGTTATTTGACCCTCGACCAAGGCCCATTTGGATTTTATAGTAATGATTGTCAATCATGTGAAGTATTGCACCCCCTCCACAAACCTCATTTTGAGAAGCCCCATTGAAATAAGCACAAGGCTTATGTTTGTTGATAACCTCATCTAATATAATACGGGGAATTGGGGGATTCTTCTCCGAAGGAAAGTATGATAAAATATTTGTACAATTGTGTGCAACAAGTTCAGGAGTAGTTGGCTTGTCCTGGAAAACTGCCATGTTTCTATCCAACCATATTCCCCCAAATGGCTATGAGAGGTAATGCACAGTATCTCGCGGTATTCGGAGATGTGACCTAAGATTTCCAAGCCTCCTCCACTGTTGGTCCACGCCATTCCAACAATTGAATCAAGTGAGTTTTCAGCTCAGCCTAAGTTTTCAAAGTAAAAGGGAAATTAATGAATAAGTGAGGGATCGTTACCTCACTCTGATTGCACAGGGAACACCATCCCTATCCCTCAATATTCCTTATTTTCATTATTTCCCATATAGGGATCTTATTTGTCAAAATACACCATATAAATTGTTTTTCTATTAATGGACAATGTGATTTCCAAACTATTTTCCACCACCATTTCTCTTTCCCAACATGTGTTGTCGCAACCAAAAAATTGTAGCCCATCTTCGAAGTGTATCTACCATGAGAAGTTGGGGACCAAATGAGTTCATTTGGCCTGTCGAATAGTTTGACATGTGTGCTTCTGACAAAAATGATATATTCATTCCAAAGGATGCCAAGATCATGTGGCATGCCCATTAACGCTGCACTTTTCCACCCCTAGTGCCATAATGTGGAGGAGTTATGGTCCACGATTTGATTTAGGTGATAAATTCCTCGAGTATAAAGGAACTATAAAAGAGGTGGTCAAAGGATATGTTGATTATGGCATCCCAACCATGGGTGTGAACCGATGCGAACCTGTGAACCATTGCCTACTTTCCATGTACCGGTCCTCTTTCAATAAGTGGAAGAGAAGATAGGACGAATTTCCAAATGACCGATATTCCCGCTCTATTTTTGGATGGATTCCTAACCTAATTTATAATTGAATATGGTGCAATATATTTCCATTTCACCACTTCAGTCCAATGATTGTATGTGGATAAAATTCTCCATCCCGATTTTTTTGCTAAAGATTTTGCAAACATATGAATATGTTTTAAGCCCCATCCTCCTTGGGACTTTGGTTGAGCGAGTTCTTCCCCATTGACCCAGGGAGAGACAAAGAAGTCTGAGCTTCCTGACCATAAGAACCTAAAGCAAATTTTCCTTTCTTTTTCCAATATTCTTTTTGGAATCCACGCCAAAGACATCTAGTAAACCAGTATTTCTTCCAAAACCAATTTTATGAGAACCAATTTTCCAGCTCTGGATAACCAATGATGGCTTCAAACTCTTAACCTTTTTTCCCTCTTTGCAAGTAGCTACCCCCATTTGTGATTTTTATATCCATTTGGTTTTAACTAGAACCCTAAATACTTGAGACCATCATCAAGTAATTTGGTTTCAAAAGAAAAGAGAGTTGCGTACCTTTGAGCCCCATCATCCTCTAATAGAAAAAAGATAAGAGATGACTTATGAGCATTTATAACCATACCAGTTGCGAGCCCAAAGAGTTTCATAATGTTGTCCAACTTATATGCGTCCCTCACCGATCCATCGCATAAGACGAGGATGTCATCCACGAATAATAGATGGGTGATCCTGAGAGTGTGAGTGATGCCAATTCCATTGAAAGAGCCCCGACTTCTTGCATTCAATATGGCTCTACTCAGACCTTCCACAACTAGTAAAAATAGGAGAGGAGAGAAGGGGAAACCCTGCTGGAGACCTCTAGTATATCGTGCAATAGTTAAATTAAATGTACATAAAAGAAATAATCAATGATTAGATACATGTGATACATGTTGTTGTCAATATGGCTCCTCCTGCAATCCAATTATGTTCATTTCTTTGACCATATCCTTCACACTTTTTTGGACATTCCTGCAGACATGTTTCGAATATCATACCTTGTTCATTCTTTGTAATTTTCATATTTTCTTGAAAAAATGAAAAGTTGAAATTATATTTATATGAAAGTAAATATAACTAAAATATTAAATTGGTAATTTTTCATTGTAGTATCTACATATTACATAAAAATATGTGTAGGAATAATAATTTTTAAATTCTTCTTTTTTAGTATTGTATGCTTTTGAAATTGAAAGTTTGTCAGGTCTCATTAACCATTGCTTTGGATCAGATGCTTGCTATAGTTTATATGTAATCTAATTCTTTGAGTCATTCGATTGATTTTGTATTATAAGTGAAACTACATCTATACATTCTTTTCACAATATCAACCATTGTTTTATAAGTTTTTCCTCATTTTTATTAATTTCTAGCACCACTCCAAATAAACTGAGGACCAATTCATCATCATTTACATCCTTCATAATTTGTATCTTACTAGTACCACATCCCTTTCCCTCACTATCAATCCTTGCACAACACTCAACAAATGTGGAATAAAGTTTTTGAAACATGTTAGCAACTATTTTAATAAGTAGATTATTAATAAAAAATCAAAGATAAACTTCACATTAATTACCTTTTGATGCACCTAATTCATCTCTTTGCAACGTTTCCATGATCAAAGTTTTACAGTCTTTTACACTCTGATTGTAAACAATCTTATCTAGATTATTCATGTTTTTTCTATGCATGACACATGCTAACCAATACACACCATTTAAACTTACAAATAATTCAAATATATTAATTTTCTACTAAAATTTCAAACAACTTGCCCTGTTCTTTTTTTGGGATGTGCTCCCATCGTGCTCATTGCAACAAGTATTTTTCCTTGTTTTGTCAAAAATATTCTACCAATAAATGCCTTGAATCATTAAATAGAGAAAATATTAAATATGGTTTATAAATAAAGTAAATGATTTCTAGCTAAAATGACTTTCAAGCTTATTAATGTATTGTATAGGTATATGCACCAGTGTGTCATACACAGGAATATGTACCAATATATTGGTTTTTTTTTAAAATAAACTGAAACTAAAGTGCCCCACTTTATAAAAATAGCATAAGTGCATTATACTTGATAGTATGGATTGATTAAAATGAAAATATTTTTTCCCAAAAACTGTCAGGGACAAGTTTGGGGATCCAATGTAATGAGTGGCCCCATTGCAATTGAGGCCCAATGCCCCATATATAGATACACAAAGCCATTAAATATTTAGTGAGTAAAAAAGTGTCATTGCAAAATCGTAGAGAGGGTAAAATATTAATGCTAAAGTTTGTAGCCACATAAAATAGAGGGGAAGTAACAAGAAACTTGGGCTTTCTAACGTTGAAGGTAAGTAAAGAATTTTTTTCTCCCTGAATGGGCTAAGAAGGGACGTGCTGCCACATGGCACACATGTTATCCAAGTGGTCTCCATCAGTAGGTGATAGCAACAGGTAGAACTTAAGTCTAGGATGATGGAATAATACAGAACATAGGGCAAGTATTTTCCTCTAGTGTCCATCATTACGAGCATAATCGATGAGACGTCGAAAATCATGGTAACTAAATTTACTCAATACAAAGTCGTTACTCCCACATGAGTTGGTATTTGGTATAGAGATATGGGTGTGATGGGTTTATTACCACCTTCTATGGATGCAATTTGGAAGACGGTTGCTTGGTGTAAAGAAAATCTTTGGTTTTTTATGTAACACCCCAGTTTTGACCCCGTTTGCATTAAATGTATATGATGTATATATTGTAATGGATAATGGTGTGGAGCTAGAGGAAAATGCCCCACCATTGATTTTCGTATTATGTTTTGGCAATGTCAATGGTATTTTGTGCTAACCAGACACGTTATAATGTTGGACACCATGTACATATGCAAAATTAATTAAAAGACCCACAACCAGCTATATCGAAGCAACAAGAATGAAAAGGGAATGATTCATAAGGTTAAGGGGGGGGGGATGTCTAACCCTTGGGAGCCATTGGGGAGCAACCAAGTGTCAATTGATAAACCCATCTAGATGTCAAACATCTTGTTTGTCTTACTCACCCTTTTTCCTTTGTCTCATCCACCAACCATTTTAATTCTGTAGGAGTTGCTTGGGTAGTTATTACCCATGGGGGAACATGTGCATGGGAAGTTGTGTGGTCGGAAGGACTGTCAGTCCTTTGACCACACGCATACTCCACCAAGGAAGGTCATTCTACATTCATGCAGGGCATTGTTTTTCCTTGGGCACAGGAGGCATTCACGTTTTCCTTCACGACCGGTTCAGTTCTCTTCTCCCGATTTTTGGCTGTGTAGTTTCCCTTCACGATTGTGGGTCTGAGTATGTAAATCCCTTCACGCGGGCTGTATTCTTCTATCCTCACGTAGTTGAGAGATCATTGTTGGTTTCCCCAAGAATTTTGGGTTACTGTGGGTTTTCGTTGAGTCGTTTTGGCCACGATAGGGCCAAGAACAACTCTGGAGTTGAATTGCTCAGTCCAAGCTATGTATTACCCAATTTCTGTTCTAGTTTTGCTTGGTGGCATTTCCCTTCAATCCCAGAGCTGTTGTTTTTCTGTGTGAGTATAGTGGTTGGTCTTTGGACTGTTTGGGAGTGGAAATGGAGCCTAAGTGTGCTTGATAAACCTAGTGTGAATAGGAGCCTCACAGATAGAGCTAGAGGGTTGGCTTTCTTCTCTACACCCCCTGAATAGCACTGGAAGGGAAGTCATGGCCTGAGGGACTGCGCAGCAGAGAAGGGGATGATTCCTTGTGTTGGGTGTGTGTGGATGTATTAGAAGTCAAGCTAGCTCTGGTGCAAGTGTTCTTAGCTCTTCGGTGAGCCCACTAGCTTAGCAACCAGCATTTCCAGCTCCTAATAGCCCAATAAACCCAACTATGTTGGCTTGGCTATGTATTTTCGTGTAACCTTGGCCTGATAAACCCAACCGTGTTGACTTGGCTAAGTTGTGTATCCTTCGCTACTTGTGAGCCTGATATTTTCCCCTTACTCCTGGTGGAATCATGCCTAGCTCGGGGGTGGCAGTGTTGCTGAGAGATTGATGAGCACACTGGCCTATGGTTGGGTGGAATGTTACAGTGACATAGCTGGTTGTGGGATAGACTTCATATAAGATAAGTATCTCTTGTTCATCTTGTCTGTGCAATTAAATTACTATGAACATGTGAAATGCCTGAATGTGAATATCATGTATTGCTTCTGCTGTTTATTGAATGATAAGTTGCATCATGAATGCTTTTATTTTACTGCATTTTATATCTTGTGTTCATGGGGCTTAGTTTGCCTAGATTGTCAGCTTTATAGTCGTGTCCTCTCGCCGGTAGAAGGGTGGGGACATGACAGATTGGTACCAAAGCTTTAAGTTGCAGTATTGGGCCTCTATGGGCCAAGAAAACTCATCTAACAGAGAGCCGAGGTAACCTCAATTGAACCCAGCAGTAGACATAAAAAATTTGAAAATTTTCCTAAGTGTGAAAACTCTCCTTGGCGGCAGCGGCTATGTTATTTCCTTCTTGCTGATGCAACAGATGAAAGTCCATGATATTTCCGCAGCGGCGGACGACTTGGGAAGAAGAAGTTTGAATTTCTTAAGAAACGACGGATAGAACTTAAGTTTCGAGCCGCTACGGTGGTAGACGAAAGATTAAAATAGAGTCACCATGTAGTAGGAAGAAGTTGAGAACTGAGCGGCAATGGCGGCAGAAACTTGAATTCCGAGCCAAAACGGTGGCAGATAGGAGATGAAATTCGAGCCGCTATGCAGCGGGTGTAAGTTTGACTCGGAGTCGATGTGTGGCAGAAGGAAGTTGGAGTTTGGGCCATAGAAGAAAATTTTCGAAAATTTTTCCAAGTATGGAATCGACGGCAAAAAAGAAAAAGACCAAGCCGTTAGAAGTGGAAAACCTTTCCGCAACGGCAGACGAATAATGAAGATCTATCCGATGAGATGTTCTGGCGGCTAGAAGATGACAAATCTTCAGCAACGGTGGATGGAAATTTGGGTTTGAGCCGATGAACGTCGGGTGAGTGGGGCCGATGAGCTTTGGGTAAGTCGAGTCGACGTAGAGGGAGGAAATCCGAGAATATTTCCAATGAGCATCAGCTTGGATGAGCCGATGATTGGCAGAAAGAAGAGGAAATTCGAGCCGCAATGGCGGTCAGAAACCAAAAATTGAGTCGCCACGGCGGCGAAAGAGAAAGGAAGATCTAGCTGCTATGGCGGCGGGTGAGAAGGAAAGAAGGGGCCGCTACATCGGATGAAAGACGAGGATCGAGCCGCTATAGCGGGTGGAAGTCAAAAAAAAATTCCGATGTAGCAAGTGAAAATTTTTTAAAATTTGTTGAATCAGAGGAATTCAGCAGGGTTTTTTAGTGGGATTTCAGGAATTAGAAAAAATGGAAAATGGGAGCGGGTTTATGCGCCAGATTGCGTGAAATCAATGTATTTACAAAAAAAAAAATCGAGAAAGCCCCCTTGACCTCGGTCATACCCTTCAAACAGTCATTCTTTGGGAAAGAAAATTTTATGTTTTGACAAAATTGTCAATGTACGATTTTTTTCCAAGTAAAGGTAAGTAAGGTATAATTCATGTGAATGTTATGTGGCTAATATTTGTATGTATTAACACATTTTCCAGAATCATAGCCACTTTCCAAGGTAGTGTCCCAAGTAGTGCAGTTTGGTAAGGAAAGTTGTGGTTCAGCCATGAGAACCCATGACGAATATGATGCACAGGATTCCTATGAGCGTGCACGAGATTCCTATGAGCGTGCGTGAGATTCCATGGGGGAGAATGTTCGAGTTGGAAATGATGACATAGAGTCTAATGGAAGGAGATTCCAAGAGACACAGGTAGATATTGCAGCTACCATGAGAAGCCTGATTAAATCCCAAGAAGAGCAGCATCGGTTGAATGTTGCTATGTTGCAAAGTTTAACCGAATTGCAAAGAAAGATAGACTCTGGACAGGGCACGGTAAATCCAGAGGGTAGTAAGAGCAGTACCAGGAGAAGAAGAAGAACTTCTAGTAGATCATCTGACTCAGAAGAATCCAGTGGGGATTCAAGCTCTTCTTCTCACAAGAGCAAGATAAAGAGGCGCCACAGGTATCGCTCTCGAGATGAATTCAAGAAGGCTAAACCTCCTATGTTTGATGGTGAGGTAAAGACTAGACAAAAGGCTGAAGCTTGGCTTCTTGGGATAAAGAAGTACTTCCAAGTTCAGGATTATTCGAGAAACACGAAGGAAAGGGTCGCCATATTTAATCTGAATGGAAGGGTATCCATTTGGTGGGAGCACTTCAAGCAAGTAAAGAGGATCAGTGAAAGGAGACTTAAGTGGAAATAGTTCAAGAAGTATTTCAAGCAGAAATACCTCCTGACAGGTACTATGATGACAAAATTAAGGAGTTCCATGAGCTGAGATTGGGACAGTAGACCATGGAAGAGTATGCAAATAAGTTCTTGGAATTGTTAAGGTATGTCAGGTACATCAAAGATGAAAAGGTGAAGGTCCATCATTTTCTAAGTGGATTGCCTCAGTCTTACAAAGACAAAATTGAGTTTTATGAACCTATAACTCTGGAAGAAGCAATAAGGAAGGCTAAGTACTGCTATGAGCAAAGCAAAGGAAAACCTGATTACCAGAAGACATGGAAGGACAAAAGGAATGAGAATTCTGACCAAAGGAAGAAAGGTTTCAAACCTTCTAACTTCAGGAATCAACAGAAGCAACCATCACAAGATGAGAAGCAACCAGTCAAAGTGATGGGAGAAAAGCCTAAAGAGCCACAACAAAACAGATGACCACTCCAATGTTGGAAATGTGGAGGACCCCACATGCACAGGAATTTTCCACTTGAGAATGAGAATGCAAGGCCAGCTTACAACATTCAAGAGGCAGAAACAATGGGTTAAGTAGCAAGAGTCATCCCTAGGATTTATGCAGCACTGGAGGACCGCCAGGAAGATCACCAGACAACTGTGGTTGAAGTTGCAAGTAAGATTGTCGAGCAATCTGTTTCTATTTTGATTGACCCTGGTTCTACTCATAGTTACATTACCCCTAGAGTAGTGGAGATTTGTGCTTTTAAGAAAGTAAAGCATAGAAAATCTTGGTTAGTTCAGCTAGCCACTGGAACTAAGAGGAAGGTTAGTGAAGTGGTAGAGAAATGTCCATTGGTCATGAATGGATTGGTCACTTGTGTTGATCTGAATGTTCTACCACTTGGTTCCTATTATGTTCTCATTGGAATAGATTTCTTAGAAGCTCGTAGGGTAAAGCTTGATTGTTATAATAAGACTTTTGAAGGCATGGATGAAGAAGGGAACCTAAGAGTTGTGAAAGGCATTCCAAAGGTGATTTTAGTAAGGCAGGTTTTAGCAATGTAGTTGAAGAAGTTATGTAGGAAAGGTTGCCAGTTGTATGCAGCTCATACTTTGGAGGAAACAAAGGATGAGACTCTTAGGTTGGAGGAATTTCATGTGTTGCAAGAATTCAGGGATGTGTTTCCTAATGAGATTTCAGGACTTCCTCCAAAGAGGGACATTGACTTCACAATTGATCTTGTGCCAGGAGCAGCACCAGTGTCCAAGACACCCTACATAATGAGTACACCAGAAATGCTAGAGTTTAAGATACAACTGCAAGAGTTGTTGGAAAAGAAGTATATCCAACTGAGTGTGTCTCCTTGGGGAGCACTAGTTCTGTTTGTAAAGAAGAAAGATGGTACACTCAGGTTGTGTATTGATTACAGACAGCTGAACAAAGTCACTATGAAGAACAAATATCCTTTGCCTAGGATTGATGACCTCTTTGATCAAATGAGAGGAGCAAAGGTATTTTCCAAGATTGACTTGAGATCTGGTTACCATCAGGTGATAATCAAGGATGAAGACATTCATAAGACAACCTTCTACACTCATGTAGGGCGTTGGTTTTCCTCGGGCGCAGGAGGAATTCACATTTTCCTTCACGACCGGTTCAGTTCTCTTCTCCCAATTTTTGGTTGTGTAGTTTCCCTTCACGATTGTGGGTCTGAGTATGTAAATCCCTTCATGCAGGCTATATTCTTCTATCCTCACGCAGCTGAGAGATTGATGCTGGTTTCCCCATGAATTTTGGGTCGCTATGGGTTTTCCTTGAGTTGTTTTGGCCACGATAGGGCCAAGAACGACTCTGGAGTTTAATTGCTTAGTCTGAGCTGCGTATTACCCAATTGTCGTTCTAGTTTTGCTCGGTGGCATTTCCCTTTAATCCCAGAGCTGTTGTTTTGCTGTGTGGGCACAGTGGTTGGTCTTTGGACTATTTGGGAGTGGAAATGGAGCCTGAGTGTGCTTGATAAACCTAGTGTGAATAGGAGCCTCACAGACAAAGCTAGAGGGTTGGCTTTCTTCTCTACACCCCCTAAATAGCACTAAGGGAAGTCATGGCTTGAGGGACTGCGCAATAGAGAAGGGGATGATTCCTTGTGTTCGGTGTGTGTGGATGTCTTAGAAGTCAGGATATCTCTGGTGCAAGTGTCCTTAGCTCGTCAATGAGCCCACTAGCTTCGCAACCAGCGTTTCCAGCTCCTAATAGCCCGATAAACCCAACTTTGTTGGCTTGGCTATGTATTGTCGTGTAACCTTGGCCTAATAAACCCAACTGTGTTGGCTTGGATGAGTTGTGCATCCTTAGCTACGTGTGAACCTACTAGTTTCCCCTTACTCTTGGTGGAATCATGCCTAGCTCGGGGGTGGCAGTGTTGTTGGATATTGATGAGCACACTGGCCTATGGTTGGGTGGAACGTTGTAGTGACGTAGCTGGTTGCGGGACAGAATTCATATACGATAAGTATCTCTTGTTCATCTTGCCTCTGCAATTAAATTACTATGAACATGTGAAATTCCTGAATGTGAATATCATGCATTGCTTCCGTTGTTTATTGAATGATAACTTGCATCTATGAATGTTTTTATTTTACCACATTTTATATCTTGTGTTCATGGGGCTTAGTTTTCCCGGATTGTCAGCTTTATAGTCACGTCCTTTCGCTGGTAGAAGGATGGGGACGTGACATTTTATCCCTGCTTTATGCCAACTCTTCTCCTTGCTTAATTTACTTATTTTGGTTTCTAGTGAGGTATCCCATATGTTGCCTTGTGAGTCAACCTGAGTCCATATAGGAGGAAGCAACAAAGCCTTTAATCGTGTAGGAGACCTTTCAACAAGAAATCCCTTTCCCAATTCGACAAGAGATTGAGGAGGCAAAATCAAAGCTCCTCTTGCACGTCTTCAAGGCTCAAGATGAGGAGATAGAATAAGTTCAACCACATGAGGCCTCTTGTCCAGGAAGCTTTAGAGACTAGGTGTTGATGAGCCGAATTGACCGAGGTCAACAGTGCCCAATTGTGATTCCTAATCAAACTCAATTACGTTTTGTATGACACTCTCTGACTGATATGTGGGATTGGTTGCCACTAAGCCTTATTTTAAAGTTTTTTTTAATTTAACTTACAAAACCTAAACTTACACTAAAGTATCATAATTAATTGCTAATCTACTTTAAATAAATCAAACACTAATACTAATTTTAAATAAATCAAACACTAATACTAATTGAATTTAATTAGATATCATTATATCTTGAACCTATCCCAATCAAGAGCTACGATTAAAATTTGATTAGTTTGATACAAAGTGGAAAGATAATGCTAAAAAGCATAGGAAGAAATTCTCGATGTTTCAAACAAGTTGATGCTTTTATGCAACAAAAACTTTTATAAGTAATTACTATGGACTTTGTGGCATAGCCTTTGCACCTAATTCATGTCATTAAGTAATATATTGACGTAGATAGCATACACATGAATAATTCTAAAGCATAGCGCTTACAGTAATCCATTTAAAATAAAAGACAAATGTCGCATAAACAATGGAAGCTTCAATAACCACATGTCTCTTGGTATTTCATTACTTGAGAATAATAATATTACAAAAGTCTCTTCGTGAGGCGAAGAAGCCCCAATACTTTTTTTTGGCATCTTAAACAAAAACCAGTGTTGTGTGGTAGCTGATATCTATCTACCTGCTGAGGTTGACAGGTATGCTATCATTTTGAATTCTCAACACTAAAAAGAAATCATAAAAACTTATTAATCTATGTAATACTAAAACTAAAGGTGTAGTTACTACTTTGAAGTTGTGTGACATGTGAATGGTGTTTCAGTAACTCACTCGTATATGCATATAAATTTTTGATATAAACCAAGATTTTTCAGTAGTTCAGGTCTATATATGCACATAGATTTTTGGTATGAACCAAGGTCTTTTTGTTATTGTAATAGTAGTTGTATGAATCAGATTATCTTTATGTTGATTCATATGTTATATGAATATGTGACTATTATATTCTTATTTGTGTTTTCATTGCTATTTTGACATTTAAGAATGTAAGTAAATTTTTCTTAGGATTATAATCATAGGCTCAACATAAGGATGAGGGCACAATGACACTAATTTTGCCGTGAAAAGTGACCTTAAATATTATGATAACGCCTGGTCACATTAGTTTTGCCATCAAAAGTGATCTTAAAGATGATGATAACACCTGCTCACATTAGTTTTGCCAACAAAAGTGCAGATCTACAGCAAGAATGAAGCTCGCCTCATTATGAAATTATGTCAGATTTCAAGGATCTTGAATACAACAAGATCATTTCAGGTCATTGGTTAAGATTACCAAAACTGCCATCAATCCACTGGGATGCGCCAAGCTAATTTGAGTGCCATATCTTTGAAGATCATTAAAGGAGGAAGGGGATTTTGTGAGATATCCAGATCACCAAGGATAAGTGCCGATTCCATTAGACTTGACCATATCCTTGTCATAATAGCAGAGGAAAAAGATCGCAGCTGCCCCAAATGGTTTTTTTTGGGTGAAAAGGAAGGCTTCACTAGATCGATGAACAGAAAATGGTATCGAGATTTTAGACGTCGTGAAGGAAAAATTAGACGAACAAATGCAAGAAAGAAATTTTTGAGAATACAAATCTGCTATCCAAATCGAAGATTATACCTGAATTGCAAAAAAGAAACGCACATGGAGTCCAACAAACTACCACTAAATTTTAGTTGTTTGCTTTAATTTTAGATAGTAATTTAATTTTAATTTTAGTAATGTTTCTAGGATCTTTACGTTTAGTGGAGTTTCTATTTGATACAGTTTAATTGTTTGCAGAGACATTAAATCAGCGACAAAGATTGGATCAATCGCTCGAGATATCGCACCAGCAAGACGTGGTACATGATTTCCCTACTGAAGAATGCACAAAATCTGTCACGAAATCGCTATTTGCAAAATCTTCACGCAGTTTCAATGTACACGGAGTTCGTTGGCAATCAAGAAATCGGGATCATTAGGATGTAAGAAAATCGCGGGGGAGCACTCCATTAAATCACTGCGAAAGAGGATCGTGATTGACAGTGAAGCGGTTGAAACCAATTTCAAACTCTCTTTATTCTCTATATAAGCAGTAGAGATTCGATTGTTCTCTGCAGACTTGTAGTTTATTAGCTCCATTTAGGAACAAACAAATGAGAACGATTGATGTCTATATGATGCACAACTAGCCAAGGAGATGGCAAGCGGTACTCGTTGGGTTTTGCATGCGAACTCTAATGAATGTCTGTTTTGCGAGGAATTTTTGTTATTGTGCGCACCCAATCTCGGCTACTACAACAATAATATAAGAAGTATCCCTTAGGTTTGGAAGGCTTATTTGAATAAATATAAACTAAAGTCTAGTAATTATATCTATAAACTAAAGTTTAGTAATTATATCTCTGAAATCAAATGCAGTGCAACCATTTGTGAAGAAGAACATGCCATAAGAAAGGAGTTTAGTTTGTAAAAGCTCACTAAATGGCAGTGGTAGTCAAATAACTCTAAGAAGAAATCAAAAAGTAACAGTAAGGATTGCACCAGCCAGGCTACACCATCAGGTAAAACGATATATAAACAGTCCCAACTTATACTAGTAGAAGAACAACCTCAGTTGCCTATTAAAGATGTGAAGCAGAAGATGAACTCACCTATTAAATATGTGAAGCACAAGATGAATTCAGAGTGTTCAAATTTTTTAGACACTTCAAAAATAAATGCAAATTTCTTAAAGTGCAAAAAAAATTGAAATTTACTACTTTTGAACTCAGAGGGTTCAAATTTTGTAGACAGTTCAAAATCAATGCAAATTTTCAAAAGTGCAAAAAAATTTGAATTTAAGATTTGATGAGCTAACACTTGAATCTAATATTAAAATAAACTTACACTAGTTTTATACAAACTAGTTTTATAAAACCAAATTTACAAACAAGTTTTATATATGCTTTCTCTATGGCTTTCAAAAGAAAGACTAGTTGCATTTTAATAATTTGAATATATGAATATGAAGTGTCTCTTAAGTTTTTGAAAGAGATTGTTCCTTCATTCTTAATAAACATCATGCTCATAAATTCCAGCTACTTTAAATAATGTTCCTTCATTCTCAATAAACTTCATGCTCATCATGCTCATAAATTCCAGCTACTTTAAATTAATGACAATTGGATTTTGATGCACGTTTAGCATTAAGGAAGTTTGACATTGATGGTTTTGGCTGGAAAGCTCAATCTATTCATGGTTTAGAAATATGGTTTAGTAATGTTCCTTCATTCTCAATAAACATCATGCTCATCATGCTCATAAATTCCGGCTATGTTCCTTCATTCTTAATAAACATCATGCTCATAATATCCAGCTACTATAAATTAATGACAATTCATTCTTAATAAACATCATGCTCATCATGCTCATAAATTCCAGCTACTTTAAATTAATGACAATTGGATTTTGATGCACGTTTAGCATTGAGGAAGTTTGATATTGATGGTTTTGGCTGGAAAGCTCAATCTATGCATGGTTTAGTAACATTATTTTGTATTGTCATTTAAATCATCCTTCAATAGTAAACAGTAATGTTGGTTTCAACGTTCAATACATGTTTATATGAGTAAAATGCGAGTGTAAAACCGGATGCTCAGAACTGAAACGTATATATGGTTTTCAAATAACTTTTAAAGTTGTCAACCGTATCAAAAGAATAAAATATATACATCTTCATGTGAGTCGAACCAAAAGTGTTGTCCATATTATTGTGTATGAGTCTACCATACAAATTGTATTAAAATGATGAGCTACGACGTTGAGAATTAAACGTAGACCGCTTACAAATCAAACGCAAGTGATTATTCATGGTGGGGAAGGGGCCCTTAATAATGTCACTGTTTATGTCTCTTACTGTTAAAATGGAAGCATAATTTCATATGGCCATCCACATAACCCCTTCACATGTCAAACCACTGCTATGTAGGTTCTGAATTCTCTCAATTGCCATGAAATATTCCTGACAGACACTATTAATGACTACCAAAATGTTACATATATTTGAAATTAATTAAAGCCCTGCACTAGTTGAATGGAAAAACTGTAATGTTGAGGATGGACGATTGTCTTTATTGCGGACCACCTCATGAAGGTATACATGTGACTGAATACTTTGTAGCGCAATAGCAGTGCCTAGTGGGACCTCACCGTCAAGCACAAAGACGACCATCATTCTTTTCATGGAGTCACTTAGACGACCATCATTCTTTTCATGCAAGCAAACCATCATTCTTTTCATGCAAGCAAACACATGTCAATATCTTGTTTTCATGTATATTTGGTTATCCGACGCGAATAAAATTTTCATAAACAAGCATCTATTGTTGGTTGAATGGAAAACACAGAATGAAATGAATAGCTTTACAAGCATCTAAGCATCCATTGAACTCAGAGAGCTTACTTGGACAATATAACAGTCACAAATGCAATAGTTTAGAAACTTGTTTGCATATTACCTCTACTAGGACAGATCTATTATTACCATGAGGGTATGACAAGTCCAAGTACTCTACCACCCAATGTTTTGGTAGATGTCTGGTAGGACTGTTATTCTTTGGTTGGTTGGCCAACAAGATGGGAAGAAAAAAAAGTGTACGAGATGAGTCTGATGCTCATGGTGATCAACGGCATCAGGAGCAGTTTGTGCTTTGGTAAATCGACCGAGTTCCTGGTGAAGACTGTGTCACATGCTTTGTTATGCCACCTCTCCAAAGTTGGACTTTGTGTGGCGAATTATATTCATTTTCGAGGCTGTAACTGCTGTACTATTATATTATTTGCGCATGACGATGCCAGAGATTGCCCAATTCACTACACTACGCTGGTAGCAAGAAACATCATAAATGTCTAATGTTGTATTCTAAGTTTTCCTCTGCTCAGCTTTACTCAGCTTTACTTCTTAGATTAGATTATGTTCTTCTTAGATTAGATTATGTTCTGTGAAGCCATGTTATGCAATCTTCTGTCCATTCCGTAAGTTAGGATTTGATAATTTAAAACATAGCAATATAATTAGTAGTGTATGCTAATAAATGCAGGAAGCCGATGATGATGGACTAGAGGAGTGGTTGAATCTTCTGAGAGGTGAAAGAGATGAGAAACACCTAACTGGCATGAGCCGCCTTTTAAGAAAAGATGTGATTCTTGGTTCTTTGTTCTATGTTCTTTTGTTGACGAATCCAGAACAACTTGATAATATGTTTTCTAAGGTCAATTGCTATAGCAACATAAAAAATGGCCTCCTCAAATTAAACCCAAAATACTAAAGCAAGACGTAATTGATCATTATGCAGTAGATTATGCAATTCATAGAATCATTATGTAGTAGATTAAAAGCAACATAGAGAATGCTTACTTTAACTGTGATAATTGGTGATATTTGCAGCAACAGAGCTCAGTGTTGAGGGGCACTTCAGTCCACGGAGGATACTTAGATTAAAAAACAGAACTCTGCCAATTATTTCAACAATCTCAAAGGATTTCATCAATCCAAATGCAGGTATAGTTTTATCTAATTTGCTCATATAATTAGTAATTATAGAACAAGTTTATGTATGTAGTTTGGTATTGCACATTGGAGCGACAAACCGGTTGGAGGCATTACTATAGCCAAGAGGCCACTATAGCCAAACCCTAGAATTTATGTAAACTATAGAATGGAAGGGAACAATTTACCATCACCTGGATTTCCTTGGTTTAGGTTTGTCACAGCCATGTTGCAAAGCCGACTATCTTCTGCCACTGGTGGATATGCTCGTAGGGTAATCCGTTTGAACTGGCTACTTGATTCAAGCTTGAAAGATGACTAAATTCAAATCCACTTTCCTTTCAGTCTAGCTTTCATTTGATAACCATATGCCTCCTTCTCCTTCTTCGTCCATAATGGGAAGGTACTAAAAATTCTAGAAAGGAGGCAGCGATGTCAGATCCCAACAAATGCAAACAAATACATTTAATGATTTAACCCAATACTTGGCCCTATACATGAACACGAAATTTTTACAGTGCTTGAAAATACTCACTCAAAATAGATTTTAATTACAGGAATTCATGTCTTCAAGCACCAATACCAGGACTAGTAACAATGATATCAACTACAAATATATCAGCTAGAAGGGAAGGAATTGATCTACCAACAGCTTGAACGAGTGAAAGCACTTGTCTAAGAACACGACTAAATGCATATCCTGGCGTGAAGGCGGTGGGAGCAGAGGGAAAGGCGGTGGCAACAGTGAAGGTGTCAGTGCAGCGAAGGTGGGAAATGTTGGAAAAATGTAATTACTCGCAGATCTGTACTTGACTTCCAGCCGACTCTGTGAGAGTCTGTACAAGTCAAAGATCTTGTCTGTCAGTCTGACAAGAAGGAAGAGTCCACGAGTAGGCAATGCAAACCAGTCGAATTTATTTCTGAAGCTAAGTTGTTAGGTAGACAGTTATTACAATTTTTAATGGTGAGTCAGTCGACCCATGTAGAAGCAATCTTCAGGTTGCCTATAAATAGAAGAAGCAAATTGTAAATCAGTTTACAGAGTCATACACAGTCTGGACCAACAAGTAGGTCGGACGGACTAGTTTGTAATACTTTGTTATTTTCCATAATTAAATATATGAAATAATTTATGGTTGAATGCATGATTATTTGGCCACACATATTTCCAGATTTACTTGTGTAAATGTCTTTTACAATTACTCTTAAGTGAAAGATCAAAGAACCCATAAAATTCTCACCCCCTGACTTCCTACATATTTGGGCATATGTATTTATAAGTTATTTGGATTTGTAAATGTGTCCATTTTACTCTATCTTACTCACAGGTGAAAAGCATTTGCAATTTCTTAAGTCTTTAGACTAAGAAACTTACTCTGTAGATTTCGACCAAAGTGAGCCTACTTGAGTGGTTGGTTGTGTGAGCCGACTTGAGAGGTTGGTTGAGTCAGCCCAGTGAGGTGAACCCACTTGGTCAAAGACAAGAAGTCAACCGACTTGGTCGAAGACATGAAGTGAGCCAACTTGGTGGAAGACAAGAAGTCAACCGACTTGGTAGAAGCAGCTGACTTGGTCGAAGAGAAGAAGTCAGTCGACTTGGTCGAAGTGACAAGTGGTAGAGGTAAAAACTGGTCGGACAAGTAAGTCGAAGTAAATTTAGTCGTCCGGAGATAGACAAGTTTCATCGATAAGTGAAAAAGGAAATATCCCTAAACCAAAGTTTAGTTGGCTTGATGGCTTCCACTTCTGGTTCATTGCAAACTCCAATCTTTACAGGAAAGAATTATGAATATTGGTCTTTAACAATGAAGGCTTTATTGAGAGGTCAAGATGTATGGAAGATAGTCCAGCAAGGTTATGTAGAACCAGCAGACATGACAGCATATAACAATCTCACATAGGCTGAGAAAGATGTCTTGAGGGAACAGAGGAAGAAAGATGGAAAAGCTCTATTTTTCATACATCAAGCTATGCATGAAAGCATACTCCCAAGAATAGCAGCAAAGACTAATGCTAAGGAAGCATGGGATACATTGGAAACTGCCTATCAAGGTTTGGATAAGTTAAAGACATCCAAACTACAGATTCTGAGAAGAGATTTTGAATCTTTGTCCATGAAAGATTCAAAGAATGTAGACACATTCTACACCAGAGTTGTTGGGTTGATAAACCAACTGAAATCACATGGAGAACCCATACCAAACCAAAGGGTTGTTGAAAAAATTCTCAGAAGTCTTCCCCCAAGATTTGAAAACTTGGTTGTGACCTTAGAGGAACACACAAACATGTCGACATTTACCATTGATGAGTTGCAAGCTTCACTCATCAATCATGAGCACAGACTCAGCAGAACACAGACATCATTGGAAGGTGCATTTGCAGCACAGTCATCCATAAGCCGTGGTAGAGGCAGGGGGAGAAACAATTTCAGAGGCAGAGGAAGAAGTTCTTCAAGAGGAGGATGAGGCAGAAGTCCTGCAAATGTCGGTGGCAGAGGAGATAACCAGAACCCAAGTTAGCCAAATGGCCAGAGGTTTGATAAATAAAAAATTCAATGTCATTACTGTAAGAAGTTTGGTCATTATGCATATGAATGTAGGAAGAAGCAATATGACCAAGGAAGGAAAAGCCCAAGTCAGCCGACCAACACTAGCACTTCGACAATCTCAATCTTAATGGCATCGACATCTCCACTTGAATGCAATGCTGTTCAAGAAAGTCCACATGACATATGGTACTTAGATTCTGGATGTAGCAACCACATGACTGGTAATTTGAATCTGTTTTTCAGTCTAGACACTTCAGTTAAAACTAATGTTACACTTGGAAACAATGTCCAAGTTACTGTCTTAGGAAAAGACACTGTTGATATTCTAACCAAATAGGGGGAGAGTAAGTATATCCCTGATATCTATCATGTCGAAGGTCTAAAACATAATCTGTTAAGCATTGGACAGTTGTTACAAAAATGCTACAGAGTCTACATGGAAGATGAACACTGTGTGATCAAAGACAAGCGTTCAAGCAACCAGCTGATAGCAAAAGTGCCAATGACAAGCAACCGCTTGTTTCCATAGAGGATAGTTCCTAACATAAAAGGGAAGACAAAGACAGGAACTGCATTCAAAGAAGAAAGTGAAGAAACAGTTGAGCTCCTCGACAAGAGAGAAAATTGCAACGCTAATCTGGAAGCTGCATTTCAGACAGAAGTTCAGGATGAATCTTGGTTGTGGCATTTCAGATTTGGACATCTTAATTTTGGTGGGCTGAAGCTACTGCACACAAAGAATATGGTGAAGGGATTACCATTGATCGACAGACCAGAGAGGGTTTGTGAAGGCTGCATTTTTGGCAAGCAGCACAGAGAGACATTTCCAGTCGGAAAGTCCTATAGAGCATGCACACCACTTGAAATTGTGCACTCTGACATATGTGGTCCAATGCAGACATCATCCATTGGTGGCTGCAACTATTTTCTAACTTTTACAAATGATTACTCAAGAAAAACATGGGTATATTTCTTGAAACATAAATCTGGTGCATTTGGTTATTTTCAGCAGTTCAAGGCACTCGTGGAAAACCAGAGTGGTCACTGCATCAAGATCTTAAGGACCGACAGAGGAGGTGAATATGTTTCAAATGAATTTCTAAATTTTTGCAAGACCCATGGCATACAGAAACAATTCACTGCACGGTATACACCTCAGCAGAACGGTATTGCTGAAAGAAAGAACAGAACCATCATGGAGATGGCACATAGCATGTTGGCAGCCAAGCATTTGCCAAATGAGTATTGGGGTGAAGCAGTCACAACTGCCGTATACATTATGAACCAATGTCCGACAAAGAGTGTGAAGAACAAAGTTCCCCAAGAAGCATGGACAAGTATGAAACATAGTGTTTCCCATTTAAAAGTTTTTTGGTTGTGTTGCATATGCTCATGTTCCAGATGAGCTGAGAAGGAAGCTAGACAAGAAGGGACAGAAATTTATTTTTGTCGGCTATTCAGAAGACACAAAAGCATACAAGTTGTATGATCCTGTCACAAGGAAAGTGATAATCAATCGGGATGTTCAATTTGTCGAGAATGAATCATGGGATGGAACCGTCGACATAAATGTCAATATTGTGTCAAACATTGACAATGATGATATGGAAGAGGAAGTGGTTCAAACACCACATGTAAATCAACCAGTCGGAGCACTGTCAACCCCCATGACACCAAAACATGGTTTAGCACAAGGATCATCGACACAAGTAGCAGCTCAAGCTACACCGACAAGTACACCAAGAGGATAGCAGACTCCATCAAGCATTCAGTCGAGGTCGACATCGACAAAACCAGTGAAGACAAGAAGTCTATGAGAGATATATGAAGCTGGTACACCTAATTCATTCTCTCTGTTTGCATTATTTTCCCCTATATATGACCCACTAACATTTGAAGAAGTTGTTGAAGAAGAAGTATGGGCACAAGCCATGGATGAAGAAATAGAATGCATTGAGAAAACCAGACATGGGAACTGGTCAATGTACCAAAAGACAAAGATGTAATCAGTGTCAAATGGATTTATAAGACAAAGAAAGATGCTGATGGGAATGTGCAAAAGCACAAGTCAAGAATGGTAGCAAGAGGGTTCACACAACAACTTGACATCGACTTCAATGAAATGTTTGCACCTGTTGCGCGCATGGATACAGTGAGAACAGTTCTGGCCATTGCTACACAAAACAAATGGCATGTTCATCAAATGGATGTCAAGTTGGAATTCTTAAAATGGCTATCTAGAAGAGGAAGTATATGTGGAACAGCCACAAGGGTATGAATTTCCAGGTCAAGAGCACAAAGTGTATAGTCTAAAAAAGGCATTATATGGTTTGAAGCAAGCTCCTAGAGCTTGGTACAGTCGGATTGATTCCTATCTCATTGAAAATGGATTTCACAGAAGTGAAAGTGAACCGACTTTGTACACCAAAGTCGATGAGCAAGGTAAGATGTTAATTGTTTGCTTGTATGTAGATTATTCAATATTTACTAGTGATTATGGCATAGCATATTTTAAAACAGTCATGGAAAGTGAATTTGAAATGACTGATCTAGGGCTTATGAAGTTTTTTCTGGGCATTGAAGTTCAGCAGTCTGAAAGTGGTATCTTTATATCACAGTCTAAGTATGCAAGTGAAGTTTTAAAAAGATTTAACATGTCTAATTGCAAGACAGCCCCAACACTAGTGATAATAGGTTTAAAATTGAGCAAGGATGATGAAGGATCCACTGTCGATCCTACGCTGTTCAAAAGTCTTGTTGGCAGCCTTATGTATTTGATAGCAACAAGACCAGACATTATGTATGGAGTAAGTCTAATCTCAAGGTTCATGGAGTCACCAAAAGACTCACATTGGCAAGCAGGTAATAGAATTCTGAGGTATGTAAGTGGCACAAAAGACCTTGGTATTATGTATTCAACCTTAGAAAATTTTAAACTCATTGGTTACACTGACAGTGACAATGGAGGCAGCATAGATGACAGGAAAAGCACATCTGGGTACACATTTCATTTTGGTACAGGTGTTGTTTCATGGGCTTCAAAGAAACAGCGCATAGTAACTCTATCTTCAGCTGAAACAGAGTATGTTGCAGCAACAAGTGCTGCATGTCAAGCTGTCTGGATGAGGAGAGTCTTAAAAGACTTGTCACAGAACCATCAAGAACCGACAACAATCTTCTGCGACAACAATTCAGCCATAGCATTATCCAAGAATCATGTGTTTCACAAGAGAACCAAGCACATCGACACAAGGTTTCATTTTATAAGAGAGTTGGTGAACGACAAGGAAATTTGTTTGGAATTTTGCAGGTCTAAAGACTAACTTGCTGACATCTTCACAAAGCCATTGGAAAAGGACACATTCCAGTATCTACGTAGTTATCTTGGAATGACAAGTTCTCCACAGTGAACTCTATCATAAACAGAGCATGTCTAAGCTCTGAAACATTTTGTAAATTTTGTTTTAAAAGTCCCCATCTACTTATAATTAAGGGGGAGTGTTGGAAAAATGTAATTACTCGCAGATCTGTACTTGACTTCCATCCGACTCTGTCAGAGTCTGTACAAGTCAAAGATCTTGTCTGTCAGTCTGACAAGAAGGAAGAGTCCACGAGTTGGCAATGAAAACCAATCAAATTTATTTCTGAAGCTAAGTTGTTAAGTAGATAGTTATTACAGTTTTTAATGGTGAGTCAGTAGGCCCATGTAGAAGCAATCTTCAGGTTTCCTATAAATAGAAGAAGCAAATTGTAAATCAATTTACAGAGTCATACACAGACATTAGACAACAGAGAAACTCAGGGTGAGAAAGAGAAGTCGAAGCTCAAGCTTATGTGCATGTGATTTAGTCGAAGAGCTAAAGCTTTGTAGACCGACAAGTCTGGACCGACCAGTTTGTAACTGACAAGTTTGTAATACTTTGTTATTTCCTATAGTTGAATATATGAAATAGTTTATGGTTGAATGCATGATTATTTGGCTGCACATATTTCCAGATTTACTTCTGTAAATGTCTTTTACAATTACTCTTAAGTGAAAGCTCAAAGAACCCATAAAATTCTCACCGCGTGAAAGTTCCAGGTTTTACGGCACATTGGTCGACTCAAGTCTTCCTACATATTTGGGCATATGTATTTATAAGTTATTTGGATTTGTAAATGTGTCCATTTTACTCTATCTTATTCACAGGTGAAAAACATTTGCAATTTCTTAAGTCTTTAGACTAAGAAACTTACTCTGTAGATTTCGACCAAAGTGAGCCAACTTGAGTGGTTGGTTGTGTGAGCCGACTTGAGAGGTTGGTTGAGTCAGCCGACTGAGGTGAACCAACTTGGTCGAAGACAAGATGTCAACCAACTTGGTTGAAGACATGAAGTGAGCCAACTTGGTCGAAGACAAGAAATCAACCGACTTGGTCAAAGAGAAGAATTCAGTCAACTTGGTCGAAGTGACAAGTGGTCGAGGTAAAAATCGGTCGGACAAGTAAGTCGAATTAAATTTAGTCGAGTAAAAGACCGACTAAAATTTATAAACTTGCCTAGTCGGGAGATAGACAAGTTTCACCGACAAGTGAAAAATGAAAAGTGGTCGGCGTGAAAAGTGAAAATTAAAATTTAATATCGACTGAGCCCTAAACCCAAGTTTAGTCGGCTTGGTTTTGGCTATCTGGAAAGGCGGTAGCAGCACTGAAGGTGGCAATGCCCTGAATGTGGTGAAGAAGGATCGATGCTCTCATTAATCCTTCAACGAATGAACCGAGCATTCCACTGTGGGTTTTGAAAGCTTGGGATATCTATAGCACGTGAAATCATGATTCTGGCAACTTTGCCAAAAGTTTGGATAAATTGTAAACTGGGAAATCAAATTAATAGTTGGTCAACATTGTTAATAGACAGTCAACACTGAACTAAAGCAATATACACTGCCTATACCAGGTATAATAAGAGGAAGTTCAAGTAACTAACATAACTTAATCAATTGTAACCAGCTTCCAACAAGCAACGCTGAACGAAAACAATATACACTGCCTACAGGAGGTATAATAAGAGGAAGTTCAAGTAACTAACATAACTTAATCAATTGTAACGAGCTTCCAACAAGCTTTACACAAACACTCTTTAATTTAATCCATTTTTACCACATAAAATGAGCATTGATAATATGATAACACTCTCAAATTTCATCTTTTCGATTTGGAATTCCCTATCATAAATTGTCCAAGTTATCTCTCTTTTCAAATATTTATGTAGCCTTTGAATTTCAAATATTTATGTAGCCTTTGAAGATAGGCATCAGATAAAGTTGCCAATTTAAGTAGCACGGCAAGGAATTTGTCTAAATTTATATGTATAATAAATGGGAGAATCCCCATGATACATGGGAAAATGTCATGGTTATTTTATCAAGTATGTATATATAAGTTTTCGGGGAATCCTTCACAAAATTATATAATCTTATAAAATCTAGGTAAATCTTTCACAAAATTGAAAATCTTGTAAAATATTGGCTAATATTTCAGAAAATTTAAGATTCACCCTAATTACCATCCTCGAAATGAGAAGAACTACCCCGAGGTTTTCCCCAAGATAATTACATGAATAAAAAGATTTTGCAATCTCTTCAATTCTAGGTTGTAGAATGTATCTCACTTCTCTCAATTAAAAATGTGATTTTCAAGCTGAAGCCTTAAATCAAGAATTTCGCAAGGATTCATTTTTCTACTTATATTACACCACAATTTTTAAGAGGTTTATCATTTGACCTATTATTTCAGTATCATCACTTCAAGTTTCCTTCGATGTGTATTATGTGTTTATGGTGATTTCCATCATGCTTGATGTTTGTTTTGTGATTTTGTTCAAAACTATTTTTGTGGTCAACTTGGTGTGAGGTAACTTTCATGATTTCTTTTTTAACTGGATTGGAGGATTCTATGATGTGATTTGAGGTTTCTATAGGCTTGAGGCTCAAGCAACTCATTTCCGCTTTTTTACCATAGTCATGATGTCAAAAACATGAACTAGGGATATAGTGATATGAATGAAGGAATACATTATTTGTTGAAGTTGATATATTCTCTTTAACGAGCATTAAGTATCTTGCATATATCTTTTTATCTATGTTTATGCAAGGGTACCTCGGATTTAATTTAAAGACAACCAAAGATCAATAATACTAAATGCAATGTGAACACATCATTTCAACTATGATGGACTAATCTAAACTTGAGCTTTCACTGGACTTGGGAAGTCTAGGATTAATATCAATGATAATTTTGTTTGAAATAAACTATTGTTCTAAAAAAAATCAGTTCACCAAGGATCAAATTGAAATAAGTTGGAATCCTAATAATTGACATAATGTTAGGATCAAATTAAGGTAACCAAGGAATTATAAAAGATCATGCACTTTCCTAGAACCAAGGACCCTATTAGGAACCTGTGCCAACCCTTATCTTTACTTTGTTAGTATATTGTTGTTGAACTCATATCCTTTGTAATTCGTCTCATGAGTATATTGTATTATCCCACGTTCATGGAGTGTAATAGTTGTTTATATTAGACTTATTATATAAGTACGTGTTGAATCTAATGAAGGCATCCACGATTTATTTGTATTAAGCTTGCTCAAAGGAGGTTTCCCCCCTGAAAGTGTCCTATGATCAATAAATTCCTTCTATGTTCTGTTATTTCTGTTATATAATGCATTTTCATTATTTATTGTAGGAGGTTTCTCTCATCTGGTATCAGAGCACTTTCTTTGGCTCGCTAGGTGGAATCTCTGCCCAAAAAAAAAATCACAGTGGATTCTTGGCGCTGTGATTATTGCAGTAGTTCTTCTTCTTTGTATATGTATTGTTCATTTCAATTGCAAGTTTGGATCAGGGAATAACCCATATCTGCTTAATTGTGGGAAGTACCCAGGCATAGCCCTAAAACTCATTATGGGAAGTACAATAGGAACCCCAAAGTATCTGTCCATTGAGAGGACCTGCCAGCGAAAAAGGCAACGACCCCTACTTGATTGATTAGTTCCCACCCGTGAGGTAAACCAAGAGTTTTCGTTCGTGGAAAAGTGGTTAGTAGTCTTACCGGATCCATGGAGTGAGGGGTACTGCCCTAATACGCAAGTCGTTAGATAGAATTAGTGGCTGAGTGAATACCCTGAACCTTTAGGAAGGTCCTGCGCTTAACCAAGTGTTGTCGCCTTTCAAACACCTGGGGGTTAAGCGCAACATAAATCTTCAAGCTGCAAGGTGATCCGGATTTATGCAGGAATGCAAAAGAATGCACAAATAACCATCAAAACAAATATGCAGTGAAAATAACACTTCATTTCATTAATCAAAGAACTGAAACTTGTTTACATACAGAATGGAAATAAACTAGCTAGAGTGCAGGTAGCTTATCTATGAGAAGAGATGTGGCGGCTACATGCCTCTGAACTCTGTGTTACAATGAGGCTCAAAGGCCTATATATTATTGAGAAATAATGGAAACCATACACATCCAAAAACCTAACGCTAGGAGTTGAAACGCCAGAATGTGGGTCCCATTGGGTAATTTGGTACATCAATTTCCCAGGGTCATAACTTTGGCATACTACCTTCGTTTGACGCGCATGATACATCGTAGAAATATCTATTCAAGGACTACATCCATAAATAAGAAATGTTGAGTCCAGGACATACTCATATTTTTTCGACCATTCGATGCCGAAAAAACGTTGTTTAGGGCCTCAAAACGGCTCCGAAAATTTAGGACCCAAAAACTGCCAAAAATAGTAAATTTTGCTACAATTAAAGAAACTGGAAAACTAAAAAAAAAATGGTGGGGGTCCAAGTGGAATAGGTGGGTGGCCACCAATATCCTCCTGGATCATTCCTCCCCCCTTAGGAAGCAATGGTCCCCATTGCATTGAGTTCCTCCATGAGATGAGGAAACTTCTACTGAACTTGGTCTCTGCTGAGCCACTTTCCCTGGTGAAGGAGTTGTCCTGCTTTGACAACTCAATATAGCTGGATATTTTGCTCGCGGGTGTTCTTGATTTGTGTGCCCATAATCCGATCAGTTGTGGCTTGTTCCATGCAATCAGGGTTTAACTCTGTTGGTTTGAGTTGTTCTGCCACGTCTGATGTGTCCAGTAGAGGTGGAAAGTAGGGCCGAAGGTGGTCCACATTGAACACTGGGTGCAGACCAAGGAATGGTGGAATACTGACTCGAAGGCGTTGTTCCCAACAGCCTTGGTGATGGTGTATGGACCATATCGGAGCGAGTGAAGCTTGCATTGGGGTCTAGCAAAGCACTCCTTTTGCAAATGTAGCCACACTTTGTCACCCACCTGGAAGTTGTGTTGCACCCGATGCTGATCATGCCACTGCTTGTACTTAGCATTGGATCTGTCTAATATGTCATGAACCTATTGGAGAATGTGCTGAATGCGCTCAATGAAGCTGTTCACCTTGGAAACTTCAAACTAGACATGAGTTGAATCAGCCGGAGTAGTTGCAAATGGCATGGCTACGTCAATGGGACATAGTGGCTAGAATCCCAAGCCCACCTGAAAGGGGCTGTGGTCGGTTGAGCTATGGAGGGCCCGATTATAGCTATGTTGTACATAAGGGAGGATCTCATCCCATGTGCATGGATTCTTTGAGTTGTACATGCACAAAATGTGTACGATCATCTGGTTGACGACCTCTGTCTGCCCATCAATCTGGGGATGGAAAGATGTGGACTGTGCGAGCTTGGTGTCTAGCATTAACCATAGGCTAGACCAGAATGTACTAAGGAACTTGCTGTCTCAATCTGAGATTATAGACTGTGGGATCCCAAAGTGTACCCACACTCGTTCAAAGAAGAGTTTAGCACTAGCTTATGTTGTGATATTCTTCTTGAAGGCCGCCATTATGGCCATCTTTGAGAATATGTTGATGACCATGAACACACACTCATTGCCGTGCTTAGTATAAGGAAGGCTCAACATTTAATCCATGGAGAAGGATTCCCAAGGTCGACTAGGGGTAGGCAACGGAGTATAGAGGCCTTGCTTCTTGATGGACGATTTGGTAATGGCACAAGTAGTGCAAGATCGGATGTACTTCTCGACGTCGTGTCGAAGTTTCGGCCAATAGAAATACTTCTGCAGTACTGCCACTATTTTCTTGACCCCGAAATGCCCAACAACCCGACTATAGTGCGCTTCCCAAATCATCTTGGCAAGCTCGCTTGAAGGAACACAAAGGTGTCCCATGTGACATAGTAGCGCATCCTGGAGGTGAAAATTTGGAACTTGGTTTCCCTCTAAGAGCGTCTTGTATGTGTGGCTGAATTCTAGATCGCTCTTGTAGAGAAGCGGCCAATCAGAGGTCTCATGCCCACAAGGTTTGAGCACGGTGGTTACCACCACGATCGGTGGTCGGTTGAGGAAGTCTGCAACATAATTGGTGCTTCCCTTCTTGTACTTGATATTCAAATGAAATTGTTGTAGAGGGTCGATGGTCTGTGTGGATGATCATTTCCTTCCCCAAAATGTAATGCTTCCATTCTCGGCAAGCCTGTACAATGGAATACATCTCTTTGTCATAAGTGGGATATTTTCGGATTGTGTCGGATAGTGTCTCACTGTGATATTCCATTGGATTCCCTTGTTGAGTAAGGACTTCCCCAATAGCATAGTCATAGGTGTCTGTCTCTATCTCAAATGGTTGTTGCAAGTCTGGTAATGTGAGCACTGGGGCACAGCAGAGGCGATGTTTCAATTCTGCAAACGCCTTCTATTGAGTTTTTGACCAGAAGAATTTTGCTTTTTCTCCTCCCTTGGTGACTTGACTCAAGGGCCAAGTGATATGAGAGAATCCCAACATGAACCTGCGGTAGAAATTAGCAAGACCCAGAAAGCTGCAAAGCTTTGTTAGAGTAGTTGGGGCTGGCCATTCCCAAATGACTTGGATCTTGGTTGGATCCACATGTACCCCATACTCATTAATAATGTATCCTAGATACTGAACCTGGATCATGCCAAAAATGCACTTGTCCAAATTTGCACACAACTTATGCTATCATAGCGTTTGGAGGACCTATCAGATGTGGTGGAGGTGCTCTTCCCAAGTCTGGTTGAATATCAGGATGTCATCCAAGTACACTACTACAAATCAGTTGGTGAATGGCCGTAAGATGTCATCCATCAGTCTCATGAAGGTTGTAGGAGCATTTGTCAGCCCGAAAGGCATGGCCAACCATTCGAAAAGGCCCTCCTTGGATTTGAAGGTAGTCTTCCACACATCGGTCGGTTCGATCGGTACCTGGTGATACCTAGAATTTAAGTCGATCTTGCTAAAATATTTTTCCCCTTTAAGCTGGTCCAGGAGGTCATCAATCTGTGGGATCGGGTACCTATTCCGGACAATGATCTTGTTCAACGCCCGATAGTCAATACAGAGTCTCCAAGTCCCATCCTTCTTCTGTACCAACACGATCGGGCTCCCACAGGGAGATGAACTTGGTCAGATGTGACCCTTCTGCAGCAGCTTCTAAATTTGCCTCTTGATTTCATCATTCTCCAAAATAGAGCGTCGATTGATCAATGCATTGGAAAGTGGTGCACCTGAGGTCAGATCGATGAGGTGCTTGACCTGACAGTACAGAGGCACCCCTGTGGGTGAGGTGAATATGTACCAGTACTCCTCCATGACCTTGTCCATTTGTTTTTGTTGTGTGGATGGGCCTTTTCTGGAGGTCATGGCCACGATCTTCTTCTTGCCTTGAGGGCAAATCATCAAGAACACAAATTTCCCAGTTTTGTAAATGAGCTTACTGCATTGTTTTGCAATAACCAAAGAGATAGTGGCAGGAGGTATTACCTATGGTATCATGTACAACTTATTCCCCAACGTAATAATAACATCACGAGGCTGGGACTCATACATAGCATGTCACTTCCACAAGTATGGTTGACCTAATAATACATCACAAACATCAAGAGGAGCAATATCACATAATACCTCATCGATGAAGGGCTTGATGTTGTAGGGAAAGCGGCACCGGTGGCTGACGCAGAGATCTCGTCCTTGGTGAAGCCACCCAATGGTGTACGGTTGTGGGTGTGATGTGGTCGAAAAGCTCAACCGCTTCACGGCCTCTGCTGAAATGAGTTTCTTTTGGCTCCCACTGTCGATAATGAACTGTAGCGAGGAACCCTTTACCCACATCTGGGAGTGGAAAAGATGCTCCTCCTCCTCTGAATCTTCTAGTTCTTCCTTTTGGATCTTTGTGGTGGCAATGGTGGCATTGGGCTCTGCATCGATAATATTCTTCCCTTTGTCATTCCCATTCTTGGGTTCTGATTCAGTGTCAAAGTATGCATCTGATTCAGAAGCCTTTATCTCGGCCACTGGTAACTGCTTGTCCCAACACTCATTGGTGTTGTGAGTGGGGCTCTTATGGAAGTCGCACCACTTTCCTACTTCCTTCTTCGGCTTCGGAGTGTTTCTATTTGCTTGCAGATTTGGCAAGTTTTCTTGAGTCACCATGCCTTGGATGTGTCCTTGGTTCTGCGATTTGGGGGCACCTTTCGCTAGCTTCTAATTCGTAGATCCAAAGTCTCGCTTTTCCTGTTTGAATTTTTGCTCAATTTTGGCAGCATACCGATATGACATACCAAGCGAGGAGATTTCAAGGAACTACGTTTCCTCCTAAATGTATCTATGCAGAAAACTACGGTACTTCAACACCAAATGTTTCTCTGAATATTTGATACCCAACTTGGTGCACAGGGTATGGAACAGATTCGTCAACTCATGCACATCTTGATCTCTTTGTTGCCACAGCGTAGTCCATTGTATGTACCTGTCCTCATAGCTCCCCATGGGATAATATTGTCCCTTTTTGGCATCTCAGAATAAATTCCAAGTGGGTAAGGCCAAGAACAGAGAGGCTTCCTCCTTGTCCTTTCTCTCAAAGTAGGTTTCCCGCCAGTCCTTGACATGGGGGGCAACTTTGAGTAGTGAAAAAGTAATCTTTTCCTGGTCAGAAAAGTCTTTAACAGAGAAATATCCTTCTAATAGATTCAACCATCTATATACGGTGTTTGCGTCTATTCGGCCATAAAATATGGGAATGTCAAAGTTTACTTGTACCTTAAAAGGGGTTGCGCCACCAGAGTGGTTGCTAGATGCAAATGGGCCTCTAGTGAGAATTCGTTGAAGGATTTGGGCGAAGTTATCCATCACCGCGTTCCTTTGTTTTTCAAGGGCCTCCTTGAGCACCATTTTGATAGGATCTTCTGCACCCTCGTATTTCTTTTCGTCCCCCATGGGAGGTCATCGGGATTTGTGAGACTGATCTTGCAAAGGTTCAACCAGATCGAGCCCTAACTCTTTATACCCTACCCTCGTTGGGGACATGCAAAGAAGGATCGAGAAAGAACAGATTGCTTTGATACCACTGATCTAGATTTAGGCAGGAATGCAATAGAATACACAAATAACCATAGAAACAAATATGTAGCGAAAATAACACTTCATTTCATTAATCAAAGAATTGAAACTTGTTTACATACAAAATGGAAATAAATTAGCTAGAGTGATGGTAGCTTATCTTTGAGAAGAGATGTGGCGGCTACATGCCTCCGAACTCTATGTTATAATGAAGCTCGAAGGCCTATATATTATTGAGAAATGATGGAAACCCTACACATAAAAAAACCTAACCCTAGGAGGTGAAATGCCAGAATGTGGGCCCCATTGGGTAACTTGGCACATCAATTTCCCAGGGTCGTAACTTTGGCATACTACCCCCGTTTGACACGCATGATACATCGTTAGGAAGATCTATTCAGGGACTACATCCATATAAATCAAACAACAAGTATGAAATGGACTCATATTTGCACGACCATTCAATGCCAAAAAAATGTCATTTAGGCTTCAAAACGACTCCGAAAGTTTAGGACCTGAAAACTGCCAAAAATAGTAATTTTGCTACAATTAAGGAAATTAGAAAACTGAAAGAAACAATGGTGGGGGTCCAAGTAGAATAGGTGGGTGGCCACCACTATCCTCCTAAATAATTCCTCCCCCCTTAGGAATCAATGGTCCCCATTGCATTGAGTTCCTCCATGAGATGAGGAAACTTCTGCTGAACTTGGTCTCTGGTGAGCCACTTTCCCTGGTGAAGGAGTTGGCCTGCTTTTACAACTCGATATAGCTAGATCTTTTGCTGGTGGGTGTTCTTGATATATGTGTCCATAATCCAATCAGTTGTGGCTTGTTCCATGCAGTCAGGGTTCAACTCTATTGGTGTGAGTTGTTCTGCCATGTCTGATGTGTCTAGTAGAGGTGGAAAGTAGGGCTGAAGACAGTCCACATTGAACACTGGGTGCATACCAAGGAATGGTGGAATACTAAGCTCGAAGGCATTGTCCCCGATAGCCTTGGTGATGGTGTATGGCCCATATCAGAGCGGGTGAAGCTTACGATGGGGTCCAGCGAGGCGCTCCTTCTGCAAATGTAGCCATTAGAGGAAATTTCAACTCAAAATGGGCCTCCTAAAAAAAATCAATAAAATAATAGTTAAAATAATAAAATAATATTTATTAATTTTGGAGGAAGAAAAGAAAAAAACTACTTTTTTTTTGTATTTTCGACATAACTCCTCATGTTTTTACTCAAATTTCGATCGAGAGATCTCGTTGGATGTGGAATTAAATTCCGCATCCAACGAGTACCCACTCGGCATACTTTTTACGGAACCCGCTACCCCAAAAACAAGAAATACCTGAAAAAAATGTGATGATGACATCATCATCACATTTTTTAGGTATTTATTGTTTTTGGGGTAGAGGGGTCCATCAAAAGTATGCCGAGTGGGTACTCGTTGGATGTGGAATTTAATTCCGCTTCCAATGAGCTCTCCCGATCGAAATTTGAGTAAAAAAACGAGGAGATATGTCGAAAATACAAACAAAAAAAGTAGTGTTTTTATGATACCTATCCCCAAATTTATATTAAAAAAGTGTTTAAGACCTATACAGTATTTCAAATTTAAATAAATTTCATTGGCTAACACATGATGACATGGAATTTGAGTTAAAGTTAAAAGGCCCATTTTGACTCGAAATTTCCTCTAATGCACACTTTGTCACCCACCTAGAAGTTGTGTTGCTCTTGATGCTGATCATGCCACTGCTTGTACTTAGCATTGGATTTGTCCAATATATCATGAACCTGTTGGAGAATGTGTTGAATGCACTCAATGAAGCTGTTCTCCTTGGAAACTCAAGACTAGAAATGAGCTAAATCAGCCTGAGTAGCTACAAATGGCATGGCTACGTCAATAGGACATAGTGGCTGGAATCCCAAGCCCACCTGAAAGGGGTTGTGATTGGTTGAGCTGTGAAGGCCCTGATTATAGCTATTTTGTACATAGGGGAGGCTCTCATCCCATATGCATGGATGCTTTGAGTTGTACATGCACAAAATGTGTACGATCATCCAGTTGACAACCTCTGTCCAGCCATCAGTCTGGGGATGGAAAGATGTGGAGTTTGTGAGCTTGGTGTCTAGCATTGACCATAGGATAGACCATAATGTACTAAGGAACCTGTTGTCCTGATCCGAGATTATAGACTGTGGGATCCCAAAGTGTACCCACACTTGTTCAAAGAAGAGATTAGAGATGGCTTCTGTTGTGATATTCTTCTTGCAGTCTACCATTATGGCCATCTTTGAGAATGTGTCGATGACCACGAACACACAGTCATTTCCGTGCTTAGTAGAAGGAAGTCCCGACATGTAATCCATGGATATGGATTCCCAAGGTTGACTAGGGGTAAGCAACAGAGTATAGAGGCCTTACTTCTTGATGGATGGTTTGGCAATGGCACAGGCAGTGTAGGATCGGATGTACTTCCCGACGTCCTGTCGAAGGTTCGGCTAATAGAAATACTTCTGTAGTACTGCCACTGTTTTCTCGACCCCAAAATTCCCAGCGACCCGACTGTAGTGCGCTTCCCAAATCATCTTGGCACGCTCGCTTGAAGGAACACAAAGGTGTCCCATGTGACATAGTAGCGCATCCTAGAGGTGAAAATTTGGATAATAAAATATATTTGATAAGATAAGTGATGATATTACAATGAGAATGACATTTGCATAAATACTCATATTGGGTTCCTTCTCGTAAAAGACATAACCTTTCATCAAGGTGCCTCTTCATTAATTATTAGTTCATTTAATTATTAATGTTTTATTAATATTATTATTATTCTCTCTCTCTCTCTCTCTCTCTCTCTCTCTCTCTCTCTCTCTCTCTCTCTCTCTCTCTCTCTCTATATATATATATATATATATATATATATATATATATAGTTCATTACATAACTTCATTGACTCCCGAATCGTCAAACAGGCTAATTGTTTTGTCCATCCTTGCTCCAACTTTGAAGTCATGACTTCCAATGGGGGCACCTTACCTTGCAAGGGGAAGTGTCACAATGTGTGTATCTCTATTGGATATTATAACTTGCACTTTGACATGTTCACCTTACCCTTAGGCAGATATGATGTGGTTTTGGGAACTCAATGGTTACGCACACTTAGACCCATCTTATGGGATTTTGCTAAAATGTGGATGCAATTTTCAGTCAATAAGAAAAAACACACATTGAAGGGATTACAACCAGGGTCTCTCAGCATAATCAATTTACATCGCATGGAAAATATCCTTAAGAATAATTCACATGGTATCATCGCTTAGATCCATTCCATTCAGATGCAACCATTAGTGGTCTCCACTACTCCCTTGGATCTACAACAAATTTTGGATCGATATGCATGTGTCTTTGCTGAACTAGTGGGATTTCCACCTTAAAGACCAGAAGACCATCATATTTTTCTCCTTCCTAGAAGTTTCCCTCCCAACAATAGGCCCTATCCTACCCATTTCACCAAAAGATAGATATTGAGATGCTCGTTCGAGACTTACTGAAGCAAGGTATTATTCATCCTAGTACCAGTTCCTTTTCTTCACTAGTTCTTCTTGTCCAAAAAAAGGTGTGGCATGGCGCCTTTGCATTGAATTTCAAGCACTTAATCGCATCACAACCAAGGATAAGTTTCCAATTTGTGTTGTTGATGAGCTTCATGGTGCTCATTTTTTCTCCTAGTTGGATCTTCATTTTGGGTATCGCCAAATTCGGGTTCATGGGGATGATATCCCTAAAACAGATTTTTGCACACATGATGACCACTATGAGTTTTTGGTCATTCCCTTTGGCCTCACTAATGCTCCTTCCACATTCCAAGAATTGACAAATAAAATATTCTGACCCTACTTGCGGAAATTAATTTGTCTGCTTTGATGATATTCTCATCTATAGTAAAATGTGGCCTGAGCATCTCCAGCATCTGCATATTATACTGCAACTTTTTTTTTATCATTATCTTCGTGCCAAATAGTCTAAATGTGTTTTTGGGAAGGAGGAAGTAGAGTATCTTGGGCATATTGTTTCAACACAAGGGGTTCCTATGGACCCTGCCATGAAAAATTGGATGCATCCTCATACACTCAAGAGCCTTCGTGGATTTTTGGGACTAACTGGATACTACCGCAAGTTTTTCAAGGATTACGGGGATACCCTAATCTTGGTTGTGGTTGATGCCGTCTCCAAATATAGTCATTTTTGTGCCCTCATCCATCCATATATTGCCTCCTCAGTCGCACAAATTTTCATGGACCAAATAATTTTTCTTCATGGAACCCCTTCTTCCATTGTCTCAAATCACAATGCAACTTTCACAAGTAATTTTTGGTCAGAACTATTTTGCCACACTAGCACCAAACTGAATATGATTTTAGGGTATAACCGACAAACAGATGGTCATACTGAAGTTATCAACAAATTTTTGGAAACTTATCTTTGTTTCTTCACCTCTAAACAACAACATCAGTGAGAAAAGTGGCCCCCTCCCACTGAATGGTGGTACTATACCTCCTACCATACTACATCTAAAATGACTCCATAAGAAGCAATTTATGGTCAGGAACTACCAGTGCTCCTTCCATACACCCCCAGTTGTTCACCAATTCAGGTAGTTGACACGGTTCTCTAAAACCGAGATCACATTCTTCACATTTTGCAAGACAATCTTCACCTGAAAAGAAACTGAATGAAACACCAAGCCGATCAACATCGTTCTAAGCGAACTTTTCAAGTTGGTGATATGGTTTTTCTTCGCCTACAACCTTACAAGAAATCATCCCTGAAACTCAAAGGGTATCATAAGCTGGGTCCAAATTTTTATGGGCCATATAAGGCTCCTTAGAAGATTGGGTTTGTTGCTTATAAATTGGAACTTCCTCCTTCTCGTATTCACCCAGTATTTCATGTCTCTTGTCTTAAGAGAGTTATTGGCACCAACACCAGAGCACAAACTATTTTACCATATCTGGATAATGAAGGATCCATCATTCTGGAGCCTAAGACCATCCTCAATGGGTGCACTCATCAGCTTCGCTCTCGATCCATCACATAGGTATTGATTTAGTGGCACAACATGCAATTAGAGGATGCTATATGGGAACCACTCCTTTATATTCAACAACAATTTCCACGTCTAAAGATTTTCTAAGACGGAGGGGGTGTTAGGAACCCATGTCAACCCTTCTCTTTACTTTGTTAGTATATTGTTGTTGGACGCATATGCTTTGTAAGTCATCCCATGAGTATATTGTATTATCCCACATTCATGTGGAGTAATAGTTGTTTAGATTAGACTTAGTAGATAAGTATGTGTTGAGGCCAATGAAGGCATCCACGAGTTATTGCTATTGAGCTTTCTCAAAGGAGGTTTCCCCCTCTAAGTGGCCTGCAATCAATAAATTCCTTCTGTGTTCTACTATTTCTGTTATATCATGTTTTTTCATTATTTATTGCAAGAGGTTTCTCTCAGAACCTCCTCAAAAACTTTATCATAGTCTACATTATCATATAATTGAAAAATAAAAAAATCCCTTGGAGCAAAGAGAGATCTCATAGTTATTTGTCCAAGTTTAATTAATTCAATGAAATAATGTTGTTGTAGGGGCCCAATACCCATTAAATATACAAAGAATCAAATTTTTTCATACAATGAATGTAGTTGGGTTATCTCTTGTTGTGAACTCTAATAATGGAACCTCATCATCATGCTCCACTATAAAGCAATATGAATAAGAAAAGGCTTTAAAGCATTGGGATTGGTAGACTTGTTTTTTACCACATCCCTAAATGACATAGCCCTGGAATTTGAAGGAATTCTCGACCCCATTGCTCCTCTATGAAATTGCAAGACCAAATGAATAATGTAATATTTGCATAAGTTATAGCCAGACAACAAATATTGGTCTTCCAATTGCTTACCGTAAAAACTGAGACATTGATGATCCATATGAACTCCTTGTAAAAGTTTCGGTTGTTGCTTTAAATATACCACATAACCATTTGAATCCACACACAAAGCATGGTATTTCCATAGAGATACTTTAGCATAATTTGAAATAAACTTGTTCTTCAAACACTTGGCTTGCAATGTTTTTTTCAAAACATTTCCATTTAGGGATTTTGTCAAACACTTTTGAGATGGACATTTCATCAAACACTTTGAATGCAAGTGTTTCATGAAACACTTGACATGGTTTTTGAAATTCCAATCATAGTACCACCTCTCCAAAGATGGCATGATCATTTTCTCTGCAAAATTATTGCCCAACTTTTTTCGTTGCTCATTGACGAAGGAAGGATGGTATACAACTTGGGCCTTTCTATGAATAACATTTATGGTGACATCCTTGAAACACTCATTTCAGTTGAGTCTTGTTGATGGAGGAAACATAGGCAAAGCACTGCATCTCAAACATTTTGAAGAGTGCCTTAAGGAAATTGAATAAGTAATGTGAGAAGAAGTCTATTGACAAAGAATTACAGTCTATTAACAAAGAATTACAATGCCAATAACATTGAGTAAGCAATATTGGCAAAGAATTACAATGCCAAGAACGCTAAATAGGCGATTTGAGAAAAAAACCTATTATTTGGTCTTTAAAATTGAATAAATAATATGAGAATATACCTATTTTTTATTTTTGAAAGTTAATATCTTCATTTACTTAAAAAATAATTGTTATTATGATTTTCTCTTTACAAACAACTAAAATATTAAATTAAATATTAATACATATATGAGAAAATGGGACACACCGTATTCACAAATTAATTTATAATCAAACTTTAAATTCTTAAACCTAAATTTTAAGTTTTTTACTAAGTTCTTATTATAATTTAATTTATTTTAAGTTTTTTACTAACTTCTTATTATAAGGTAATTTATTTAAAAACTCAAAAAAAACGTTTACACAATGAACATACAAATAAGTACTTAAGCTATAGAAGCCCTGTAAAATTTGTTATCATGTTACATCATCTCAACAAACCAATCAAATGTGCTTCACACTATATTTTAAACAATACGATGAAATAGAATCTTCAAAAAAAACTGAAATAGAATCTGCTACAGGAGGAATACTCAGCTGCAATTGATCACATACAGCCCCCAATATACATCTCCATATCAGACAACTAGTGAAAATGTGGTGGACAGTTTCATCATTTGCAAAACACAAGGAGCAAATACCAGGCCCTATTTCCCTCTCTTCTGTAAATTGTCCCAGGTGAGAATTTTATTTCTCAATACTAACCATGTAAAACATCCAATCTTCCTTGGAAGGAGATTTGACCAAAGTGAGATGTACAGTCGGCTGCTCGGATCAGGTTGATATGAATTGACAATACATTCATAGACTTTATCAGCAGAGATAAAACCATTAATTTTATTATATTCCCAAATCAGCGAGTCAAAATCAGTAGATAATCGAATGCCATTCAGATCCAGGCACCTGATAAAAGAATTCCAAATAATTTTCCAATCACCTTCCAGATATAATTCTTCAACAGTAAACCAGTAGTGATGAGCATCTGGTAAAGAATTTTGTGCCTGTGCAAGTGTAATAATTCCCAGGTCCTCCAGATATGTTCTTAGATCTTCAGGAAAGTGAAGAGATGCAGGATTGCCAATCACAGGATCTGTACCAATCAGTATATCATTACCATTCCCCACTTGCCAAGTAAGATGAGATCCCATCCAGGGTAGAGTTTGAATAAACCCCCTCCATATAGTTGAAACACCCCTAGTATTGAACTTTTTCTCCCGGAGCCAAGAGATGACAGTGGACTGCCTCAGATATTTAGTGATAAGTACTCGATGCCAAAGACTATCACTGAAGAGGACTCTCCAAAAAGTCTTAATACGGAGAGCAATGCTGAACCAATGAAGATTTTTGATTCCCCATCCTTCAAATTTCTTTGGCCAAGATAATTCTGACCAACTTACAAGGTGGTATTTATGAGTATTCCCTGAAGATCCCCATAAGAAAGCAAAAGTAATGCTTCTGAGTTTATGCAAGATGGAAACCGGTAATGGAGCTAAACCCATCCAATAGACAGGGATGCTAGAGAGAACAGATTGCACAAGTACCAACCTGCCTCCCAATGAGAGCAGCTTGTGAGTCCACAGATTGATTTTCTTTTCGAAATTTTGTACAAGCCAAAGCCAATCCTTGGATATGTACCCCAGGGGTTTGATGTAGAACCCAAGATACTTGAAGCCCATAGTGATGGGGAGCAATTTGTAAGGGACAACTCTGGTAAGATTGATGAGTTCAGGAGCAGGAATATTGTTATGTAGTAGTACAGATTTATCCAAACTTATAGACATACCTGATGCTTTACAAAAAATTTCAAGTATCACATCAAAAGCTTCCCATTCTTGAAGAGTTCCAGAGCCCAAGAGGATAACATCATCAACAAAGATGTGTCAGGGCAAGAGAAGAGGTGATTTTGACTCCACGGATAAGACCATGGTGACGGGCATCAGCTATTAACAGACTAAGGCCTTCAATGACAAGGATGAAGAGTAATGGCGAAAGAGGGCATCCTTGACGAATGCCACGCGAGGCAGGAAAAAAATTTGTGGGAGTGCCATTGATAAGTACAGCAAAGGTAGTAGAGGAGATACAACCCATAATCCAGTTGACAGTTTGAAGGGGAGCACCGATCTGAATTAGGAGCATTTACTTCTTCAGCAGCGGGCATTGGTTTTTGTTTGTATCTCAATGAGAATCACCGTCTTGAATTTGCGCTGGGGGTCGGACATGGATCCAATACAAAAGCAGAACTTCTTGGACTTTGGGCAGTTCTGCACTCATCCCAAATGATGGGAATCCCTTTAGCCCACATTTACAGTGACTCACAGGTCATTATCAACTGGGCTAAAGGTATTTCTACACTCTCCCCACCAGAGCTCCTTCACTGGTGCAGGGAATCACAAAAGCTTATAAAAAGCTTCAAAGATCTCACTATCATTCACATCTATCGGGAATACAATGGGATTGCAGACCGTCTTTCAAAACAAGCACTCACATACTCTCCCGGTTTTGGGTGTTTTTTTGAATTTTTTGATGACCATTTGGTCACTAGTGACTCTTTCCAGCTCCTTTGAGCATGTTTTGGGGATATCTCCCCTTCATTTTGGACATGTACTGTATGTTGATTGAGTGTCTCTTTTGGACTGCAGCTTTGGTCCTCTGTTTCCCGATAGATAGGAATGATAAAGAAAGATCATTTACATGATGAGGCATATTTCTGATGGGAACTCATGTTATTGCACTCCATTCCCTCTGGCTGCAAATGGACGTGATCCATTATCGTCTTGATGTATCTTTGCTGATGTTTTCCCTTTTGGGCGGCTATTACCAAGGCCCTTTGATTCTTAATAAAGAATAACAAGGACTGATTTTTTCCTCCTGAAAACAAAAAACAAAAAACAAAAAAACAATATGATGAAATTTGTCCTTACTAATATTGTTTCCTTGTGACACTAATAATGCAGGTGGATAATAAAATAAATCTCTAAAAACAAATGTGATAATTACATTCTCTTATTAAACTAATAAAAAAAACAAAGAAAACAACAAAATTGATGACAATCCTCATGAATCATTATTCGATAAAAACCTATACAACGAAAGAACAACACGAACTAAAATTTCAAAAACAAACTTATCTTCCATAAATAAAGGCGTTTTATCAAACCCACACTGTAACACCTCAGTTTTGACCCCGTTTGCATTAAAAATGTATATGATGTATATATTGTAATTAATCGTGGTATGGAGCTAAAGGCAAAACCCCCACCATCGATTTAATGTTTTATGTTCCGGCGATTAAAATCGTTGCCGATGATATGTCGTGCTATCCAACACATTATTATTTTTGGCATCGTGTAAATATGCATTTTAATTAAAATACCCACAACCAGTTATGCATATGCAACATTAAAAGAGATGGGGGCATGATTTCCTAAGGATAAGGAGGGGGAAATATTTAGCCTTTGGGGCCAATGGGGAAAAGCAAAATGTCAAGGGGAGACCCATCAAACAGTCAACTACCTTTCTTGTCTCATTCACCCAATCATTTAATTCTGCCAGAAATTGGTTGAAGTAGTTATTGCATGGGGATGGGAAGAGTATCGGTAGGAAATTCGAATTTGGGGAAAATCAATTTTGACTTTTGGGGCAAGTAAAGACCCAAAATGCATACCCATTTGGCCATACATCCACATTCTTCATCTTTTCCTCATCCAAGGAAGCTTGGAAGCTGTTTTACCTCCACGATTTTTCCAGTGGTATGTTCTCCTTCACGATTTGGGCTCCTGGTTGTTTTCATCATCATCATTCACCCACATTGGGGCTCTCTCAAGCGGCTGGGAATTTTCTGTGTGAATTTTTTTTTGGGGTTGTTGTGTGTGTGTGTGTTTCCCTCACGTGGGTAGTCATTTCCTCATTCTCCTGGGCTGTGGATTCGTTTTTGTAATGATATGTGGTTGGGTTTCTTCCCCCAACGTTTTTGTTGCATTTTTCCCACTGATTGCCAAGCTAAAAATTGTTTTTGAATTGCCCAATGATTTGGAGGAGAGGCCACGTTCTCTTGGGTGTGGTTGAGTTCATTTTTTGCCATGTTAGGGCCAAAACGTTCCTGGGAAATCGGATTTGTTGTTAAGGGTTGTTCTTACCCTCCTTGGCAATTCATTTTGTTGCCGAATTGTTTTCCTCAACCCAGAAATTGTGTATATTGTTGTGTATACATTGGTGCTTTGGTTTGTGTTGAATTGGGAGTGGAAGTGGGTCCTGACCAGCTTGATAAATCTAGTGCATGAGGAACCTCACTGAGGGATCTTGAGGGCTGATTATTCCTTACTACACATCCTGAATAGCACTTGAAAGCATAGCCTGAGGGACTATACAACAGAGAAGGGGATGATTCCTTGTGTTGGATGTGTATGTGTTGGGAAAGCCAAGTCAGATCTTGTGTAGGTGTCCATAGCTCTATGGTTGAGCTCACTAGCTTAGCAAACAAGTCTTTCCATCCCCTTGGCAGTCTGATAAACCTAAGCATAGCTTTGGCTTGACTGAGTTTTGACATATCTTTGGTTATGTGTGAGCCTGCTAGTTTCATTTTCCTTGGAGAATCATGCTCAGCTCGAGGGTGGCAGTGTTGCTGAGAGATTAAGAAGCACACTAGCCTATGGTTGGGCGGAACGTTGCAGCGACATAGCTGGTTGCGGGACGAGCTTCTTCATAAGATAAGTATTCTTGTCTATTTCATCTCTGCAATTGTATTTGTTGTTTAATGAAAATGATGAACATGATAAATGCTTGAATGGAATGTAGTTTGCTTCCGCTGTGTGATAAATAATTATGCATCTATGCATGTTATTACTTCAATGCATTTCCATTTTTATGATGTGTATGATCATGGGGCTAGTTCGCTAGATAGATAGTATTATGGTAGCGACCTCTTCGCCGATCGGAGGGTCAGAGACATTACACATACAAAATCTTTGACATTCAACAAAATACCAAAAAAATCTGTTGACAAAAACTTATAAGAAAGTATGACATTTAGATATGAACATCCTTCTCTTCATATTTTAAACAAAATCGATTTAAAAAAATAAATAATAATTAAAAAACATATTGCATTTTTAATTTTATTATTTAAACTAATTTTTTATATTACTTTAATTATTTAAGATCGAGTCATTTTTTTAATCCATTTTTATATTACATATAATAAGATGGCTCTAGGACCATTCAAACATCGAAAACATATCAATATGTTATTATGACAACGTTTCGAACCCTAACAAGAAGATAGGGTACAATTGTGCGAACCCTAAAAAGAAGATACGATACAATTGTGCTTTTAGCTCCATTAAACTTAAGACATTCACATCATTGACCATTTTCTCCAATGTCAATATATAAATACAATATTACGCTTACTATTGAAGTAAATAGTAAATCATGTGATTTGATCACAAAGACACATGGCTACCATGCATTATTGAGTGACTCGAGCTTCTAACTCGAGGAATGTAATGCATAGCTAGAAAACAAATGATAAATTTATTTCGTATGTAATATCACTTGCAATGTGATTGGAAGAAGTATTGCATGTTTTTAGAACAGATTAATCTTGTCACTATGACCCCGAGCATAAATACATCTGTTTGTTTCTGATAATTAAACATGTTTTCATCTTTAGAGCCATACGCAACATTGCTCATCCATCAACTATGTTAGAATATCATGGACAATTCTTTAAGCAAAACAAAAAAATTGTTTCCTATCCTATCATAACTTAGGGGAAAGTCTCCTCCAAGCGTGGTTGTGTGCTATATAAGTGGAATGGAAAAATGGAAAGTATGTATGTATATATATATATTCTTTTTTTTTCTAAAATATTTTGAGTTTGAGATTATTGGTTGTTAGAGAGTCATTTGTCTTTCACAAACTCTTTAGAAAGAGGTAAAAGTCGAAATACTTTCAAGGATTGGTCATGAGTTTATAATGCCTCTACTTTGACTACGACCTCATAACAACATAGCTTAATTAGTAATAATATAATATCTAAGATTACAAGAGGGATTTGCTTATGGACATTACAAGATTTGAATGTTTATGTTAGTGAGATTCAATCGCTGACAACAACTTTTAGACGATTCGTCACTCCACTCACATGTTGATTTTTTAAGTAAGAAAAATGGGTGCATCATTCGTAATGCAATGAGGCAAGGTGAATGGATGTCATGAGTAGTCAATCTCAGGAAATTTACTATTTTCACAACAATTTGTTCCAGTAAAAATATATGGATCATATAACCATAATGAGTTGATCTACATAGTACTCATCACATGCTTTTCTTTTATATCATTTCTATATCAACGTTGCAACCCTAATTGGCATTTACATAATGCTAATCAGACTTCCAAACAATATTATAAAAAATTATACAACGAGCATGTGATGAAATTATGTAAAAATAATCTTATGACATGCGAACATCTCATACCAGAAACAAAAACTTTCAAGTATATATATAAAAAAGAAAATGGAGGAGGCTCCAATCGACCTTAAAAACCATGTACAACAAATGAACACCCACTTACAACACCAGAGTTCCCATGTTGCTTCAAAAATTTATTATACTATCCCTACTTGTCATTAACTTTTTAATATTTAACTTTTCTCCTTTTCTTAGTTGTTACATGGGCGACTATACCATCAAATGTGAGGGTGCTCAAAGGGATTATAAAATGCATCTCCAAAAGCCGGGAGAATCAAATCATGATTAAATATCCATCCTCCTTGGGTGCACCATGATTGTCAGCTATGAACCCACAAGGGTTAGAAGCTATTCTCAATATTGAAGATAACTTGCAGTTCGTCACTTATTGCTTTGGGAAATAGACAAGTTTCACCTTATTAGGAATCCAAGTAGCCTATTGAGGCTTGTTATCACACAACTTATAGTTTCCCCAAAAATGATATCCTATACAGGACGATAGAGGGGACAAACAACTAAAGAGGTGAACTATGAGTATCCCAAACCCCAAATATGGATGGTTGTCATGCCGGTTAGGACACCCTTTGCTTTACGTCATTGATACACCAAGTGACAAAGGGGGAGACCTTGATCTAACCTAGAAGGAAAGACCTAAATCTAAAACTCCAGATCAAACTGCAGCAACAGAGTACGTAAGGCAAGTAGCTAGAGAGACCCTATATCTGAGGAAGATAGCCATCGATAAGGATGTTTTGGACTATAAAGATTTAGATAATGGAAATGTGGCCCAAAATGTTTATATTCGGTGATCGTATAATTATTGTGTATATCTAGGTAGTAAGTGCTAGTGTAAATGATCAAATTCACTACCATGAGGGGATTGAAGGTGGAAAATGAGAGTATGCCCATAATGATGAGTTTGATGAACAATTAATGAAATATAACACTTGATTATAATGGCATGGGGATGGATTTAACAATATCTAAAAACACAAGCCAAAAAATGGATCATAAAACAAGAAAATTAGTTGAAAACCCCAGGAGGGTGATTTGCCCAAAGACCAGTTCCTTTCCCATAGGGAATATGGAGTCCCTAATGATGATGTTTTTGAAAACCCACCTAGCTCTAGGGAAGAGTGAAATAATGCATAAAATTTTCACCAAAAATCCTAACAGAATGACCCAGAGAATTTTTTGAAGGTTTTAATTAGGGTTTCAATTATACGTTGAGTGGACTGGAAATTAAAACAAAAGAAATACTAACTGAAATACCTGGAAATCTTGTATATTTCAAGTGTAATGACACTTTACCCCAGTTTGATGCAATTCCAAGTGAATTTGATGAAGTTCTAAGCTAAATCGATTTTCCCAAGTTGAGCTCGTGTGCCTCTCTTCCTACAAGAGATACCTATGTCACATTAGAATTGATCCACATAAAAAGAAACTATGAGTGCAAGATAAATCAAGAAGCATAACTAATGATAAACGACACATTAGAAAAAACCTTTGATTGTCAATGTCTTCAGATGGAGAGAGTTGGATCTCTCACAAAAACACCCTAAGGGAGGACGCCCTCCTGCAAACAACACGACTCTCACAATATTTGGAACAAGCATAAATTAACTAGAACACCTCCGAAAATAATTTTGCAATCAAGCACGAGAATAATCTATGACAAAGAAGACACATGATTTCTCTGAAAATATTTTCTCTATTCCAATAGCCAAGAGCCAAATTTCCCAATGGGATATAATGAGGGTGGTCTCTTCTTTATATAGCTTTCGAGAGACACAAACCCTAACTTACTTTTTCATCCAATGGTTGAGATTAAAACATCATCAATGGTGGAGATCACTTTTACACGGATTAATACATGGATCAACATGACTAAGTCAAGAGGGGGGTGAATTACCTCATAAATCCCATTTTTAAAACACGATAAATCATTATTGTTGCAGGTTTGACACTTAGGGGGCATGGGAGGGTCATTAGGGGGTCCCCCATACATATTTCTAAAGATACAACTTGATTTACACACTTTTATTTTGGTCATTTTGACCAATTTATCCCTATGGGGGACGTCCTCCCTAAGAGAGCCAAAATAATAATCTGGAGCATGAAAATGGATGAAATTGGTGTAGAAGTGTCCGGAGAGACATAATAAATCATATAGAGAAATTCCCTTTCCATTTCCTTGACCACGCAAGTCAAATTGATTTCTTCAGTGATTTCCTAGTTCATTTTTTTAGTGGTACATCCTCTAAAAATCATAAAAATCATTATAACTTCATTCAGGCTGAGAAATGGGGCAAACTAACTGCACATAAGTGTCTGGAGACATAGTAAAATGTTACTAGTGGCTACTCATACCCCCTGGATCATTGTGGAGCCCTAGGAGAACCATAATAACTACAATCTGTAATAAAATATAATTTGACCAGTAATAAAGTGATAATAATCATTGATCATGAAATCTGAGGCCAAACTCTGAAAAATGAAACCGTAGTATTGGTACTAGGCATGTCTCGAGAAAATATAAACACTGTCAAAATTTTAGTCATTTCCTAGGGAATCATGTTTGACTTGGTCAACTGAGTTGAGCATGTCAAAAATACCCAAAACGAAGGTGAGATGTTGAACTAAGCTGAACCTCCATGCATCCAAGGTAAGAACTTCTCCAAGATCTATATTAAAACCCAACTTAAATTATGCAATTCAAAATCATGGTGACAACAACAACAACAATAATAACCAGTAAGATATACCTATATCTTTGAAAAATCATTGAATCCTCTGGAAGTCTCTTGTATATGCCATACTTACAAAGTTTAAACCATTTTCTAGTGTTGGGTGAAGGTGGAAAACAAGGCTAAGGAAAAAGGGAAATGACTTATAGTTGATGTTGACCATATGATCTCTTTGAATGATGACAAATACACACAACCACAATGGAATATGTATGACAGATAAACAATAGGGAATGGTGGTGTCTCACAAGTGGATGAGTTTGTCTGAGAATGAGTCAATTCAACTTTAACAACATATCTACAGCTAACATCCAAGCTAACAATCAAGCTCCGTGAGGATATTTTCTAGGACCCTTGTGTTGAGTACACCAAAAAATGTAGTGTAGAGATCCTAGGGGACACTTGGAATTAGTTGTCCCTTACTCCATCTCACATCACAACCTGTAGGCTCCGTGAGGAATTAATCATTACATTTCGATAAGATGGCCAATAGTCTTTAGATTTAGCATTTATTTATCCACTGCTTTATTTGGGCCTTTCACAATTTCACTTCATATCCCTTTTTGAGTTGTGTATAAAGACATAGTTTGCAACTTTATTGAGGGCTTGCATATCTCAATATATAGCATATAACACATAATGCTTGTAATAACGGTAGACATATTGCTTCAAGTTTTAGTTGACACTCTTTGGGAAACTATGGGGGAATATCCATAGTTAGGACCAAACATCGAGGGAAACTGGCCAGAGAGGTCAAGGCTTCAAAACCCAACTCGCCCAAGCTCAGGAACCAACACCAACAGGTTCTTCTAGCCCATAAGGATTAAGGCTTCGGCAAGTTTTGTTGCATAACTCAGAGCTGAGACACAAAACAACCTAGGATCCATCATGCATAGGGATCAAAGTGGGGAAGATGATCTTTAATCTCTTAAGTCTCATTCAATCATCAATCATGGGAGGAAAATCAATTATGGATGAAGTGGATGGATGGGGAGAAGTGATACATGGAACCAACATAGCACTAAGGTTTAAAAGTTGTGTAAAGCATGGCATAAGCAATAGTCTTCTACATCAGATTATTTGATCATTCTCAACACAAGTTTAAGCATCAATATAAATATAAGCATAGGTCACCATAATCATCATAGCATAACAAGTCCAAGGTGTTAGTATGCATCAGAGAGAAAATTCTACCAAAGATCCATATACCTGATCTCACTGTATACTTGTCTCTATCTAATATGCCCATCTGTAAACTATGTACCATATTTGCTACTCTTCTCAAATGAACTAGGTCACCACTGAAGTCATCTCAAAGGACAAGGAGATCTTAGTATTGGCTAGGAAATACTCAGTATCTACTGTTGAACAAAGGCTCTAAATGGATCTTGCTGCAAAAATGATCCATGATGTATCCCCATTAATAAGTTGGCTCAGAGGAAAAAAGAAAATCTAAATGTTGCATCATGGTATCCCAGCTACAATATATGTGATAACAAGGCCTTAACAAGTTTAGTGGTTCGGGTCAAATTTGGCACCCCTCAAATTTCATCATTTATAGATTTAAGCCAGTAGACCAATGCAACTTAACTCTTCAATTCATACCTCAAAGCCATATGTAATGCTGGTAGAAAGTAAAGCTCTTAAACTTGTATTCATTAGTTCAAGCCCCACGGTAGGCATCTGAAGTAAAATATTTTATCAAGTCATGAGCTGAAAAACATTGAATCCGTGCTGGTGCTTGAGTTACATTCAACTTCTTAGAATTGCTTCCCATCAATCTATCGCTTGAAGATAGGGTATAAATTGGCAAAATTTGTTGGTTGTTTACAAGTATAAACACAAATAAACTTAGACTTCATATGCAAAGGAGTTTTTAAATTTTGATAGTGGATTTAATATTTTATTAGTTCATGAGATCATAAATACAACATCCATGGTTGTTTGTATCCTACAGTTAGTTATTAGAATTACTTCTCATCAATCTATAGCTTGAAGATAAGGTATAAATTGGCAGAATTTGCTAGTTGTTTATAGTTACAGATACAAATTGACCTGGATTTCATATACAAATGAATTGTTAGAATTGGATAATGGATTTAGTATTTTATTAGGTCATGAGATCATAAATATAGAAGCCACAATGGTGCTCGTCTCACATTCAACTTCTTAGAATTGCCTCTCATTAATCTATGGCCTAAAGATAAAGTATCAATTGGCAGGATTTGTAGTTGTTTTATAAATACAAATCGACTTGGATTTCAAATGCAAAGGAATTTTTAGAGTTGGATAATCGATTTAATATTTTATTAGGTCACTAGCTTATAAATATAGAGCGATGGTGGTGCTCTTCATGCATTTAGCTTCCTATAATTGTTTCTCAACAATCTCTCTCTTGAAGATGAGGTATAAATTGGCAAATTTTGCTATCTGTTTACAATTATAAATACAAATCAACTTGGATTTCAGATTCAAAGGAATTATTAGAGTTGGATCATGGATTTCAACAGATTTACGATAGAACTTAATGATGTGTATGTAATATGTATTTTGAAATAAAAAGACAAGCCATTTCTATGGTAATTTGTAAGAGTTTATTGGCATCTATTCATGTAGAGTCTCATCACTTGATTTGTTTATATGAGATATCCATCTCTATTACCATCAATAACCTACTTATAGTAAAACTCAATCATTATCAAACTAGTAAATCAATAGCTAACTCTTAGAGCCACTGAACTCATCCTAGATAAAATGTCATTCGGTCGATTTCCCAATCCTTAACACAAATACATGACAACTCTAATGAACTGAACCTAGAAATTCAACACTAGTTGGGTTAATTACAAGTCATTCATCATTATTATTCATTTCCATGTTTCCCTATCAATTCAATTTAACCCCAGTAAAGGGTCAAACAAAGCCACGTATACTTCTATCAAGTGGAGAGACAGAGATTCAACAACTATTGGTTCTGCATGATCTATTGGTTAGCTACCAACAACAATTATTATTGATTGAGGAGATTATTAAAATAAATGCCATGAAATAAAACAATCCTCCCTTAAATACAATGCTAATATATTAATCCCAAGGGAGGAGAGAGGATAGGACTTGTTACCCTCTTACAAAGGAGTTGACATCTTTATCCTCAGTCTGCAACTCAACATTTTCATTAGCTTTTGATTCACCCTCATCTTCATACTTAGTCTCCAACCCATCATGATTCGAGATTTGAGTCATCATTTGTTGATATTAACTTCCCAACCTCGTAAATTGTAGGAAATGAATCCATCGCATCACTTTCATCTATTGCAACTAGACCAATAAATGAATATGTTGGTTTTGTTGCAAGTCCAAGACACAACCATCCACAACAACTGTTGCAATGTCTGAATAGTGGAAAACATCTATGTGTTGAAAGATACAAGCAAAGGATGTTGAGAACTTCCCATATTCAGAGAAGACATAATATCTTCTAGACCTTCTTGATTTCTCCGTGTTGCAGCTGCAACCGTTCTCCCCAAATTTCTTAAATTTTGGGCCCCCCCTCATGATTTAGCGTTGTTTTTAATCGTTGGATCCTTTGAACCTTTTGGTCGTGCTTTAGTGTTAGATGATTTTAAAATATTGACTCTCGGCCTGTTTTCGGAGATTGTGTGGGTTTGAAGTTGTTTGGGTCGCCGATTGTGAGTTTGGTTTTGCTGATGGTTTTTTGAAAGGCCGTTGTTTCGGAGGTGAAATGTATTTTGACCATTGTTGAATTTTAAAACTCTCCGAACACTTAATTTTTCTATTTGATCGGGCGTCATTTTTTGTTTAATCGGAAGCCGTAACCATTTCCTCTTCCGTCGTTGCGGCTCCCAAAGCAGCTTAGCACCCGAAGTATAAAGCCTTCCGACTTCCGACTAAAGATTTTCCTGCCCGCGTCTCGCGTGTCTTTAGCCCTTGTCTCTTCCACCGTTGCGGATGAGAAAGTCATTTAGCTTTCGATGTGATCTCTTCCGACCTCCGATTGGAATTTCTCCCACCCGCATTTCGCGTGTCTTTAGCTTTTTCTTTTCCGTCGTTGCAGCTGGGAAAAGCTTTCATCTTCTGATGTTGAAACTCTTCTGACTTCCGATATGCCTAAAGTATTTCGCAGTACCCATTCTTGTTAGAATCCACCGTTGCGGATGTGAATGAGCTACCCTTCCGATGTAAGTATTTGAGCCGCTGTCAAGTTTTCCGTTTTTCGTCATGAATGATGTCTATTAAGGTTGTAAGTGAACGAGATAGTGATGGAAACGTTTGTTAAAATTCTCAGATCAAGGGGTGCACCTAGCCGTTTTCTTGTGGATTAGCCATTCCAGGTGTTTTAATTTAACGTTTAAAATGCCATTCCAAGGAATGATGCACAGTAATTGATTGCAGGAAGAACTCAAGGGACTATTGGGGCGACCGCGGCGTGAAGGCGTAGCTTGACAGTTTTGTAAAAATCAAATCGAAACCGGCAGAGTCGCAAGGGAGACAAGCGAAGGAAAAGACAAAATCAAAAGCAACAAAAGCATAGATCTGAAAGGTCCAGCAGTTACTCAGCTGATCATGAGCATACGAAGAAAAGATGAAAGGAGGGGTATGAAACGCTCGAGGAACCGAAGAGTCACACGTTTGGGGGAAACCCAAGTGGTCTGCTGATTTTGTTTAAATATTTGAAAGTTAGAAGTTACAGGGTCTTTTTCCCTGGAAAAACTTGTAACTTAATGCTTGTAAGAGGAACTATTTCGTTTTACAACCAGAGACTGCAAATTTTGCCTGTTGGAGAAAGTACTATGTGGAATATGTCAATGTGATTAAATGAACAATGTTGAATGTGAACTATTTCGTTTTCAGTTGTGCCTCATTAGCTGTAAGAGTGTTCTAATTTCTTGAACCTATGTTCTTGTCTGAATGTTCTTCAGTACCTTTATGATGTCTTTTCCACTATGAGTAATGAAAATTTAAACTGTTGATGAGCTATCTTATCATATATACTTTTATTCATGTTTATATGTTTGGTTATAAGAATAGCTATCTGTGATTTGCCATAACACATGAACAGGGGTGCATTACTCATGAATGAATACCCAGCTCTCTAGAGATAGTTTAGTTAGTATTTATTTTCTTGCATGATTTGGATGCTTGTGAGTTCTAAGACGAGAGGTAAGAACCTGCGCATCACATTGTGACTACTCTTTGCATCTTTATCACCCTGCATGGTTAATTAGGCACTTGCATATCATACTTAAGTCAAAAAATACAAAAATACACGGTGGACCGGGATGCAACCGGTAAAACCTTTGTTTTGTTACTTGACCTACGGTAGCCAGACCGCAAACCAGACGAATTCCCTATACCAAACAGTCATGGGCTAATTGGGAACGTTGACTGGGGAGAACCCCTTGCTGTTGTTTCCTGTGAATTTCTAGGCTTCAACATTTCTAGCGCTAGAAGGAGGGCCGCCAATGCATGGCTGGCCGAGGAAACCCGTTTTCCCGAGATTATTCCACCGGTAACAGTTCTGAAATCAGTGGACTTCATAATCCAATTTCGGAAGAAAGGACTGAGAGAACATCTATATTCTATTGGCAACGAAGTTGTTAATGACCTGAGACGACACACCAGGGCATATGTAAAGAAGATTGGGGGATTTCCAATCATCCCTGAATTTCCCAGAAGAGAGTATAAAAAGAAAGATCATCCTGTAGTAGAAGACTCAGTGCTGGTTGGAGACTAGGAAGAACTTGTAGAAACAACCTTACAGGAAGTTGTACTACCTTTGAGTCAAGAAGGTCCAAATACCCCTCACAGTTCTCCTGCTCACACTCCTATTGGCTCACCTCCTCACTCTCCACCCAGACTCATGGCAGGAGTAAATGCTAATCCACCACCCAACCCACCTAATCCACCACCTGCCTGGAGAGCCAGATCACCTTTAAATCTAACGCCTCCGCTACATGATTTACCTCAATCCTTTGAAAAGATGCTGCCCAAATTCGACCCGAATGAGAAGATATTAGTAGATGATCACCTGCAAATTTTTTACTTGGAGATAGAGGGTTGAGGGATGGGGAGCATGAGGGTGTAGTTTGTAGACTATTTCCGCATACCCTGAAAGGAGCTGCAGCATCATGGTATTTTGGGTTGCCTACTAACTCTATCCCGGATTGGGATACCTTCGAGAGAATTTTCAGAAGTAAGTATGCGATTCAAAAGACTCATGCAGCCCTCATGAAAGGACTATGCGCCTCGAAGAAAGAGAGAAAGGAAAAGGTGCACAGTTTCACACAAAGGTTTGCAGCATATCTCAAAAAAAATTCTGAAGCTGATAAACCTTCGGACAAGGTACTGATTGAGTATTATACTTCAGCTTTAGGTCCTGATTTGGCCATGTTTGCCAAAGGTAGGGCCAAGCCTACTTTGACGGAAACCTATGAAGAGGCAGAAGTAGTGGAGGCTGAAAGAGAAAGTATCGAAGATTATCCCGAACAGTCAAGAGAGAAAGGTGGGGGAAGGAAAGCCTTATTGTTTACTAAGCCTAAGGAAGAGAAATCACCAGATTATGAAAGTATGGCCAAAATGATGCAGAAGCTTTCTAATAAAATCATAGACTTGGAGACAGAAAAGGAAGCACAAAAGTTCTATAAACCCTATTATAAGAAAAGAGAGGATAACAATCAGTCTCAACCTCCTCCACACAATTCTGCATCTATGAATTTAACAGAGGTAGGCATGGACAATTTTTGCACTTTTCACCAACAACCACACTCTAAAAAGAATTGTCCTCAATGGATAAACTCGGTGACGTTGGTCATGAATCAATTGTTGGATTCTAGATTAACAGAAGAGGGATATGAAGAAAGAAAAGAGAATACTACCTCAACGAAAGAACAAGAAGAGGAAACCATGGTTTTGTGGGATTCTGTTTCGTTATTTGATACTGAAGAGGAAAAGAATCAGGGGTACAAGGACGTCATGGAAACCAACATAGCAACAAGAAGCCAGGGGTCGGTTAAAGAAGACAGTCTCATACTCCCAAAGATCAAGAAGCTTCAGCGAAATGTTAAGAAATTTCAAAATAAATCCTTAGCTGATAAAATTCCAAAATTCACTATTACCAGCCAAGATCCTAAGAAGAATAATACATTGGCCAAGCCAAATGAAGAAAAGATGAATGCTGATAAACCTCATCCCATTGAACAGCAGATGGATTATGACATCGTGGAAGATATTAAGAAAGCGAGGGCAAACGTTTCATTATTTGAAATGTGTAAAGTGCCACAGCAAAAAGAAAGACTATTGAAAGCATTTGAAGCATTGGACGAGAAAATGCCCACTGTCAATCAACCTCAGGAAAAAGAAGAAATCGAAGAAACCAGCATTGGAGGTAAGTCTAAGAGCAAACAACCACCTTTCCTCCTCACTTTTGAAATTTTCAACCACAACGTACATAATTGTCTGGTAGACTCAGGGGCGTCCGTTAATGTCATGCCAATATCAGTCTGTAAAAAGATAAATGGGCAGCCTAAGCCATCCACGTGGAGGGTTGTTCAGTTGGATAGGACGAATGTAAAGGTAATTGGCGAGATGGAAGATGTCCTAGTCCATCTGGCATCAAATGATAAAGTGTGCCAATTCATTAATATTGTGGTGGCTGATATACTAGACGCTTACGGTCTTGTCCTAAGAAGAGATTGGTCGGCCAAACTAAATGGATATTTTGCTTCTGATTGGTCACATCTGTGGTTGCCGTTTGAAAGGGAGTCTGAACCAAATTAAGATTTTGAGGGAGCCTCACATGAAATACAATGTTACTCAACTGGATGAGAAGAATGAACCAGTGGATTCTGTATTGGGAAACTATTTTATTGAGTTCGAACCAGGAAAATACCAAGCAAAAGAAGCCAGCAACACATCAGACACTCATCCCGATCTCCTTCGATTCTCACAGGCTAATGAGATTGACTGTAACATAGTAAACTTAGTAGTAGGAGTAGATTCGCATTCAGTAGTTAGTGATTTTTGGACTTTGTTTTTTGATGGCTCTAAGACGTTAGAAGGGTCAGGGGGCGACTGTGTCCTGATCGACCCCCAGAGGAATAAACATTTTCTTTCATGTAGATTAGAGTTTGAATGTACGAATAACACAGCTGAGTACGAAGCGCTAGTGCAGGGCTTAAGGAAAGCGATTGAATTAAAGGTAAGTAATCTGAAAGTTTTTGGAGATTCCAAAATTATTGTGAAACAAATCCGGAATCAAATACATTGTGTTTCCCCTCACTTAAAGGCTTACCAAAATGAGGTATGGGACCTGCTTAAATGTTTTAATGCATTCAATATTATTTCAATTCCAAGACTTAAAAATGCAGCAGCTAACCTGTTGGCCACATCAACCGCTAGGCTGGTACCTACTAATAATCGATGCTCTGTTGAATTACTTTTTAGGCCCTCAGTACCTGATATGATTACCAACCTACGAGTGTTTGATGATGACCAACAGATTATAGAATGTTTAATGAATGACGAGATATTTAAAGGAGCGATTATAGACGATGAAGAACATCAGGTTGAGCTGAAGTATCATAATTTCATCCCTAAAGGAGTCAAAACATTAGAAAGAATGTTTGACTTAAATGAAAAGTTCAGAAGACCAGCCAACGTGAAGACCCACAACTCATCTCTACAGTTCGAGCTGATAAATTTAGGGACTGAGATGAATCCTAAATTTGTGAATCTGGAAAATGTTGTTCACCAGGAGAAAGAGACAAGTTCGTCACTCTGTTTAAACAATATAAAGATGTTTTTGCATGGACATAAGAAGATTTGAAAACATACGACACCAGCATCATCAAACATGTTATTCCCATCAAAGCTGGTGTCAAGCCGTATCAACAACCTTTAAGAAAAATGCATCCAAAATTGGAACCGCTGATTCAGAGTGAAGTGAAGAAATTATTGGATGCTAGAATCATTTTTAAGGTCAGACACTCTGAGTGGGTATCAAATCTGGTACCAGTGTTGAAAAAATCTGGAGAAATCAGACTCTGCGTGGATTTCAGGAATTTAAACCGTGCTTCCGATAAAGATAACTATCATGTGCCACCCATGGAGAAATTGCTACAAATGGTCTCATGTTCTGAACTGTTTTCGTTATTAGATGGTTTCTCTGGCTACAATCAAGTATTAGTAGCTGAAGAAGACAGATTGAAGACAACGTTCAGGACCAAATGGGGAACCTTTGCCTACAGAAGGATTCCCTTTGGGCTTATAAATGCTGGAGCAATGTTTTAGAGGGCTATGGACATAGCCTTCCATGGATTGATTGGCCATAGTGCTGTAGTGTACCTTGATGATATCACGATATTCTCAAAGAAGAGAGAAGAGCACGCGTTTCATTTAAGGCATATTTTTGAATGCTGTCGGAAATATGGCATCTCGCTCAATCCCAAAAAATGCGTGTTCCCTGTCACGGAGGGCAAATTGCTGGGTCATATAGTTTCAAAGAAAGGAATCTCTATAGATCCAGAAAGAATTAAGGCCATTGAATAGATCCCGTTACCCCATAATAAAAAAAGGGATGCAATCATTTATGGGAACTATAAACTTCATGCGAATATTTGTGCCTGGTTTCGCTCATATTGTCAAGCCGATGTAGCAGATGGTGAAGCAAAATGCACAATTCAAATGGACTGAGATTGAGAATAACACATTCAGCAAAATTAAAACTGTTGTTGCACACGCACCCTCCCTGAAGAGCCCAGATTTTGATAAAGACTTTATTCTGTATACCTTTGCATCCCATGATTCGCTAGCAGTTGTGCTTACGCAAAAGGAAGATGGGGGGGATGAATTCCCAATATCTTTCATGAGCACTGGTCTGCAAGGGGCCGAATTAAATTACCCAGCCATTGATAAACAAGCTTACGTAGTATTCAAAGTAGTGAAGCAATTCAGGCCTTATATTTTAAAAAATAGAACCAAGGTAATCGTCCCCTACCCAGCTGTAAGGTCCCTTCTTGTACAGAAGAAGTTAGGAGAAAGAAGGGGCAACTAGGTAACAGCTCTTCAAGAGTACGACCTTGAATTCAAGCTAGCCTCTATAGTTAAAGGACAAGGGTTGTGCAAACTGATGACTGAAAATGGAAAAATGAAGAACACGCCTGGGAGGATGAAGCTGAATTACATGTAATGGAGGTATGTCCTTTGTTTACAGATCCCGAGTCTTGGTATAGAGACCTCGTGCATTACCTGCATGCAGGGTTGTTGCCAGAACATTGGAATTCTAAGCAAAGAAGAGCGCTGCATCTTAAATCAGCTTCCTATAAAATTGTTGAAGGAGTATTATTCAGAAAAAATTATGACGGAGTTCTTCTCAGATGCTTAGAGAAAGAAGATGCAAAGAAAGTAATGTCAGAATTGCATGACGGTCCTGCTAGGGGACATTATTCAGGGGATACTACAGCCCACAAAATCCTCAGAGCCGGTTACTATTGGCCTACGCTCTTCAAAGATGCACACACACATGTCAGGAAGTGTGATATTTGCCAAAGGTGTAGTGGGAGACAACCTAAAGCAGCAGCACCCCTAAAGCCTGTGATGATCACGGAGCCATTCGAGCAATGGGGGTTGGATATCATTGGAGAAATAAAACCAAATTCCTCCCTGCAACACAAGTACATTCTGACTGCGACCGATTATTTCACTCGCTGGGTCGAAGCAGTCCTGCTGCGCAAAATAAATCAAGACAAGGTCATCAGCTTCCCGCAGGACCACATCATGACCAGGTTTGGAGTTCTAGTTTCGTTAGTTTTTTATAATGCTACGTACTTTTCATCAATTAAATTAACTGCTTTTGCTCATGATAAAGGGATAAAATTGCATTATTCTGCTAATTAATATCCATAAGGAAATGGCCTGGCTGAATCCACTAACAAAAATCTGATTAGAATTTTAAAGAAGACTGTGATAGAAAACCAGAGGAGCTGGCACTCAGCGCTACCAAACGCCCTTTGGGCCGATAGAGTCACCCCCAAGTCTGCAATAGGAGTGTCTCCGTATACCTTGGTGTATGGTAAAGAAGCCATTCTTCCCCCCAACATCATGCTACCCTCTTCCATAATAGCTCAAGAGTCCAGAGGGTCGAAGAATGAAGTTTTGCAGATGAGGATATGCAATCTTCTGAAAGCAAAAGAGGCTAGATCTCAAGCCAAAGAATGCTTTAAGCAACAGCAGGAGTTAGTAAAGAGATGGTTCAACAAACATAAAGCTAGAACAAAAGACTTTGAAGTGGGAGACTTAGTCCTTAAATGGGATCACCCCCATGATGAGAAAGGAAAGCATACTAAATTCCAGCAGTTGTGGGTAGGCCCTTTTCAGATTGCGGCAAAGCTTGGCCCTTCTACTTATAAGTTGCAATATTTACAGGGGTGGGAGGAGAACTTACCAGTAAATGGTTTGGTTCTCAAGCCTTATTTTTCCTGAGTTTCTTTGAGTTCTTCTGTCTTGTATATAAATAATCTGTTTGGCTGTTTTTTGAGTCATGTTTTTCAGTTGGTTTTAGTTTGAGTTTTCTTGATTTCAATAAAGGGAACGAGCCCGTGGTTGCATGGGGAACACCAAAGTTGCAATATTTACAGGGGTGGGAGGAGAACTTACCAGTAAATGGTTTGGTTCTCAAGCCTTATTTTTCCTGAGTTTCTTTGAGTTCTTATGTCTTGTATATAAATAATATGTTTGCCTGTCTTTTGAGTCATGTTTTTCAGTTGGTTTTAGTTTGAGTTTTCTTGATTTCAATAAAGGGAACGAGCCCGTGGTTGCATGGGGAACACCAAATTTTTTGGGAATGATAAACATTTTTGGGCATCAGACTGTGTTGTTGTTTGACTAAAAGAACTTCTTCCAGTTTAGCAGTTTTCTCGAATAGCTCTGATTGCATTGAAGTCCTGCTTAACCCCTGTGAAATAAACCAGATTCAAAGAGTCTAGAATACTATGTTGAGGCTCCATCCACGTCACACTTAAAATGTTCTAAGGGGTGACAGCAAAGGACCCATGGAAAGGAGCAAGGTGAACAGTATATTAAATATAAATGATCCCATGCCAAGAAATGAATGCCAAAGGGCAAATAAGAGTCAAAAAACTCCTATGAAAGCATCATACATCAAAGTAAATGCTAAATCATAAGTACTAAATTGCCGAAAGTTCCTCTCCGTTCGTGAGCTGAAACATGAAGTACACCGCTCACACAAAAGGACACTATGGGATAGAGGAGTCTGAATTAAAATTCAGAAAGAAAGGCATGCAGGAGGACTCATATGAAAAGGGACAAAAGTCCAAAAGCACAAAAAGTGCTAAAGTGGCATGGGAATGAGGAACAAACGAATATTTATGTTTACCATATGCTACAATCCTGTGGTGTCCAAGCTATCAGCTACCTGAAGACAAAAGTAATAATGAAATTCATCCTCTGGCCTCGACAGAGTTATCTGGACTTGAAAATCTTGGTTTCCACTCTCCCAAATTGGACTATCATCAATGATTAAAGGTACACACTTCCGTCATTTGAGAAATCCAAATAGCTGGAAGAATTCAATAGATGCATTTGTTGTTAAACAGTCTGTCACTCAAATAATAATCGCCCAGAGATCTAGGTTCACCAGGTAATCGCCAACTGTTGCAGCTGCAACCGTTCTCCCCAAATTTCTTAAATTTTGGGCCCCTCCTCATGATTTAGTGTTGTTTTTAATCGTTGGATCAACCTTTTGGTCATGCTTTAGTGTTGGATGATTTTAAAATATTGACTCTCGGCCTCTTTTTGAAGATTGTCTGGGTTTGAAGTTGTTTGGGTCGTCGATTGTGAGTTTGGTTTTGCTGATGGTTTTTTGAAAGGCCGTTGTTTCAGAGGTGAAATGTATTTTGACCATTGTTGAATTTTAAAACTCTCCGAACACTTAATTTTTCTATTTGATCAGGCGTCATTTTTTGTTTAATCGGAAGCCGTAGTCATTTCCTCTTCCGTCGTTGCGGCTCCCAAAGCGGCTTAGCACCCGAAGTATAAAGCCTTTCGACTTTCGACTAAAGCTTTTCCTGCCCGCATCTCACGTGTCTTTAGCCCTTGTCTCTTCCACCGTTGCGGCTGAGAAAGTCATTTGGCTTCCGATGTGATCTCTTCCGACCTCCGATTGGAATTTCTCCCGCCCGCATTTCGCGTGTCTTTAGCTTTTTCTTTTCTGCCGTTGCAGTTGGGAAAAGCTTTCATCTTCCGATGTCAAAACTCTTCCGACTTCCGATATGCCTAAATTATTTCGAGTACCCATTCTTGTCAGAATCCGCCGTTGCGGCTGTGAATGAGCTACCCTTCTGATGTAAGTATTTTGAGCCACTGTCAAGTTTTCCGTTTTCCATCATGAATGATGTCTATTAAGGCTATAAGTGAACGAGGTAGTGATGGCAGCATTTGTTAAAATTATCAGATCAAGGGGTGCACCTAGCCGTTTTCTTGTGGATTAGCCATCCCAGGTGTTTTAATTTAACGTTTAAAATGCCATTCCAAGGAATGATGCATAATAATTGATTGCAAGAAGAACTCAAGGGACTGTTGGGGCAACCGCGGCGTGAAGGCGTAGCTTGACAGTTTTGTAAAAATCAAATCGAAACCGGCAGAGTCGCAAGGGAGGCAAGCGAAGGAAAAGACAAAATCAAAAGCAACAAAAGCACAGATCTGAAAGGTCCAGCAGTTACTCAGCTAATCATGAGCATACGAAGAAAAGATGAAAGGAGGGATATGAAACGCTCGAGGAACCGAAGAGTCACACGTTTGGGGGAAACCCAAGCGGTCTACTGATTTTGTTTAAATATTTGAAAGTTAGAAGTTACAGGGGCTTTTTCCCTGGAAAAACTTGTAACTTAATGCTTGTAAGAGGAACTATTTCGTTTTACAACCAGAGACTGCAAATTTTGCCTGTTGGAGAAAGTACTATGTGGAATATGTCAATGTGATTAAATGAGCAATGTTGAATGTGAACTATTTTGTTTTCAGCTGTGCCTCATTAGCTGTAAGAGTGTTCTAATTTCTTGAACCTATGTTCTTGTCTGAATGTTCTTCAGTACCTTTATGATGTCTTTTCCACTATGAGTAATGAAAATTTAAACTGTTGATGAGCTATCTTATCATATATACTTTTATTCATGTTTATATGTTTGGTTATAAGAACAACTATCTGTGATTTGCCATAACACATGAACAGGGGTGCATTACTCATGAATGAATACCCAGCTCTCTAGAGATAGTTTAGTTAGTATTTATTTTCTTGCATGATTTGGATGCTTGTGAGTTCTAAGACGAGAGGTAAGAACCTGGGCATCACATTGTGACTACTCTTTGCATCTTTATCACCCTACATGGTTAATTAGGCACTTGCATATCATACTTAAGTCAAAAAATACAAAAATACACGGTGGACCGCGCCGCAACCGGTAAAACCTTTGTTTTGTTACTTGACCTACGGTAGTCAGACCGCAAACCAGACGGATTCGCTATACCAAACAGTCACAGGCTAATTGGGAACGTTGACTGGGGAGAATCCCTTGTTGTTGTTGCCTGCAAATTTCCAAGCCTCAACACTCCGTAATGATGTATATATGATGGCTCTAGTAGAATTAAAAGTGATATTTATATGATATAGAGATGGAACACCTCAAAGGAGTTTAACTTTTTGCAAGTCCAAACTTCCCAATTAATAATAACCTACAACACCGCATAAAACACAAATATTCATGTGTTTAGTTATGAATGAACATAGAAAAAACTCCAATATTGCATGAAACACAACTCCTATAAGGATAAAATCCTGACTTAGTTTTTTAATAGCGAAAAGCTGGTTAAGATGTTGATTTATAGAAAGAATGGAGAGAAAACATCTCCCAAAATATTCCTTTCTGGAAACCAGGATCAAATTGGGACTATATTAATCGTCATTGTTGGAACTAGGGATGAATGATGCCCTAAAAACTACCATTGTTGAAAATTGGGGCCGAATGGAGGCACTATAGAAAATTTAAGTGGGTTAAAATAAAAATAAAAATTTATTGTTTCTCATAGATACTGTTGGGCTAAATATTCTTTGGATATTGTTTTCAAAATAAATAGTGGGATAATTAATATTAATTATAATAAACTATTTCTATAGAAAAAAAAATCCCCGTTGAAAATTTCAAACCTTCTAATTTTTCACATGGGATAAATTTAACACCTAAATACTTCCTTTCTTAGAAGCATCCCTCGGGAGAATGGATATTGTTTCTGCCAATCAAGTGCTTCTTCAAACATGCTCTGCAGCTTATTCCTTTCATAAACTTGGTCGGAGAGCTTGGTTAAATGATGATGACATAGTTGGACTTCTTCTAACTGTGCAAACAAATTCTCTTGAGCCTCCCTGAGGGTTTAATTCGATTCTAATGCTTCATCCTATAACAAATTTGATTTCATTCCTTTATCTTCATGTTGCAATTCTGAAGAATGTATTATTTGCTCCATATCTACAACTTGATGTCCTTGTTTCTCATGGGAAGGAATCTTCTCTTCACATTCTGATTTCAGTCTTTCAATCACCATTTGATGTTCTCTCATTAGAGAAATTTTTTGAACTTCATGCTCTTTATTGTTGTCAGATATCTGTTGCAGATGGATGGCTTCCATTCGATCCCTTTAATGGTCAAATTGATCCTCCAACACAATCTTACTCTTGTATTTATTTATTGTAGCATTTAATTATGTAACTATAATGTAATTAACACCTACATACACACTCAAAGTAGAATATATGTCAACTACAACATACTAAGGATCCATGTCTGCAATTTTCTATAAAATTACCTAGTTTTGTTCCTCTTTACTGGGTGTTTCCCAATCTTTTTCCTCTTTGGGCCTTTTTTGATAACAACCTTTTAGGACTTATTGAAAAAATAGTCTCCCAAGGAGACTACAAAATCATCAACACTGGTTATAAGTGAAGGATAATCACCTACCAATATAGTTATAGGAGTGGTCATCATGAAAAGTTGTTGACTTGAACTAGCAACAATGGCTTGTCCTATCTCTTTTTCTTGAGCTCTTATTCTTGTTGTCGTCTTAGATTTTCATCTTCAACTTCAGTTTCTTTTCTTATTTTCTCTTCTTCTATTGCTTTCCTTTTCTCTTCTTCTTCTTCTTTTTCTTCATTTCTTCTTCATCTCTTTTGGCCTGTTTTTGAGCTCATTTGGCCTCTTCTTCTATTTTCTTTTTCAGTTCTTCATCAAGCGTAGCTTGTTCTTCAACTTTTCTAGCTTTTTCCTTATCCTTTCTTTTGGATTTGTTCTTCAGCTTTTCTAGCTTTGTCCTCAACCTTTCTTTTGGCTTCCTTTGTTGCTTGCATTTACTTTTCTTTTAGTTGATCTTAATCCTCTATGGATTTTTTCTCCAGAGCTTCTCTTCTCATAGCATCATTTTGTCTCTTTTCCTCTATCTACTCCATATCGTTATGTTGCTTCTCTTATATCTATAACTGTCTTCATGTAAGTCTCTTGAGCCTAATGCCACATTCCTCTATGTTTATCATATGTTATGTTGTTTAGTACTTCCTCATAGGTCACAATTGCTTGAAAGATGAGTTCTTGTGTTTTGGTCTCATGTATGTATGTAGGAACTAGACCAATTGATTTGAAACAGTCTTTGATAAATTTTCAAGGGTCATTCCTTTTTATATTTCTCAAGAAGGTTGAGTTCCTTGAAAAAGGAAACTTCCTTCTTGTCATGGGGGGCATTTTTTAAGATGAACAATCATATCCTGATTGGGAATTTGGGATAAGATATTTTAGCATGTGTGTATAGAAAGGAAGAAATCCCTTGCACTAGAGTCTGATAAGCAATTTCCCTCAGGATTATCCTATCGGGAACATATCTAGGTGGTAGGTCCAGGGATGCTGAGATTCTGGAAACCATATTAAAGGTATAAAACTCCTGGATATTCAAGCCTTCGATGTTCTATAGGGTTTTCATGGATTCTTCAGATAACCTAGGAATTGGTTAGTTAAAAATAATAAAAAATAAAGCGGCCATGAAATTTTCCCAAATGTCATAGAAATAGAACCTATAATTGGATGACCACAATTCATAGCAGTATATGTGTACAAGTGGAATACTAGGGTTCCAATTCCAACCCATTTGAGGAAAAGGAATCAAAGAAAAAGTGGCATCTAACAAGAAAGAAAACATGTTAAAATGGGGTTTTTTTTTCATTGTACCTCTTTGATGATCCTAGCAAAGCTTAGTAAATTGATGGAAAAGATCCTTACCTAGTTGAATGCTTGCCCTATTTTTGCCACATAATGAGCTAGAGGGGTCCATTCAAGTTTGAAATAAGTGGATCCCTCTTCACCATATAGCATCCATATCATTCCTACCATCAGTTGACAAGGGTATCTCAAATAATTCACATAGTACATCTTGTTCACCTTCTCTAAGGTCTTTTCTTTCGTACACCACTCTTTTAGAATTTCCACTAAATTGGATTTCTTGGCTCTAAAATCATCTAGGAAAGTCTTATTGAGGAGTACCTCAGGTTATTTCAGTTTAATCATCTTCCCAAATGGATTTGGTTAAAGGGATGCTATGGAAACCCGTCTTCACTAATCGTTGATCCAATTCCCATTTTGATGTATTCAAACACCCATCTAACCACAACAGTATTGTTGGCCTGGAAACAATAGCATAAAGGCCACTCTTACTGATATTCTTCAACACTGCTAAGTCATCATGGTTTTGGGGAAGTTTTGATTGGAAAACATTTGATACAGTTTTCCCTAATCAAGATTACCTTAGAACCCCGTCAAATGATTTGTGTCTTCAATAGTACTACATTATAATCTTTTTAGGGGTTTGGGAATTTCTTCAACTTTTCATTTTAATGTTGTGTCCCTCTTTCCTTGCAATTTCGACGTTTTGAGTGTTAAAACCTTGCAACAAAACAAAAATCAATAATTATTGAATTAAAATAGAAATAAATCGATGATTACATGCATCTTGAACACGAATTAGTTCTACCTCAAGTTTTGAGCTATAAGCGTAGGGTAGTAGGACAACCATCTTGGCTTCCTTAGCAAGTTTTCTAAGTGAAATGGTAATGATTAACGGTCAAATAACTCTCTTTATTGTTGAAAGGACACCTTATCTTATGTAATTAATGTCAATACAGAGGAAAATTAATAGAGAATCTCTTCCCATGTGTAGTCACTAATGGGTAAAAAATTTTGGAACAAAGGATTCAAAATGATGGATCTAAGTGTGCATGTATGAATTGTCGAGGCTAAGTTTATAACGGTTAGTTTGAAAGGCCAATAGAGGAAATCCGATGGAACGTCGACCTATAAAATTCAGAAAATGGTCATCGACAATAATCAATTATAGGTGTATCTGATAAGCCCGATGCCAAAAGTATGATAATGAAGAAATGAAGTATGATAAGGTAGCCTCTGAAGGATATCATTCAATCACATGATATCGAGTAGAATATATCAGGTTTTTTTTAGAAAAAGTAATGAAATAAAATTGATTGAACAATTCAATGTCGATCGAATCGGGATACGCTTATTGGGAGTTCACAGCGAGTGACACAATAAGCATTCTCGATGAGACATATCCGATAACGCATTTTAGATATCAGACTATCGAATATCGACATTTTTGATACAATAAGTCTGATAAAATTCATCGGGTGATCGCTATCAAAGATGCTACATTGAAAGCCTTGAAAAATTATATATTCTGAACACCCTTGATATTGCGAGCCCAAAATGAGAAGTACGATAAGGCTATTGGAAGGGATTATTTCCACAGTTTAAAATCAGTCTTATTGACTAGAACCGATGTGATTAGATAATTAAAAATGAATTAAGTTAATAAGTAAAATTAACAAATATGAAAACATATTATCCCCTATCACTAGCATGAAAAATCTGTAGATCTCGAACAATATGAACAATAAATCTGATAAATCACAAGAATCACTAATTTAAACCAATTAGCAAAGTTCTTTATTCCCAAGGAGTTGATAAGCATATAAATATAAAAGATCAAATGAGATTAAAGTTGATAGAATCTCCATGACCCTGAGTTTGAAGAACAATTGAAGTCAAAGTACATCAATGTGCAACAAAGTAATCTAAGAACAAAATTTGAAATAACAATCAAAGCTCCGTTCAAATTGATCATTACATTGAAACTATTAGGATATAAATGCCTCTTCTTCCACTAATAACTTAGTCCATGTTTAGTATGGGAGCCCATTATATTTCCCCTTATGTATTAAAGAAGATTATCAAATGGGAATTTTTGTAGGCACAATACTATCTTACCTCTTCCTCTGCAACCGAACTGAAAACCGACCGTCAAAACCTTCAACTACCTTCATTATAATCGAGGTGTGCAGTCTGCACCAGATCGCCTCCCTTGAGCCACCTGACAGAGGTTGTTCCTCCTGGATTTCCTCACGATGAACGTGCCACTTTGATCCAACATAGGATCCAATGATGTCTGGAGAGGGAGGACCGAGGACCTCTTCAGCAATCCACATTGAAAAAGATGAATTTGCGAGAGTAGTTGCTTCACAGAGTAGGAAGACAAATAACGAAGCTCCATCGAATTTTGTTAATAGGATCGAATATGTTCTTGTCATAGCCTTGCCTCCAGAGGATACAATCCGAGTTGCACTCTCTTTAGTAGATCGGGCATTGATAGGGAAGTTTACCGGTCTATGGCCATCTCTGAAAACCACCGAGAGTTGGGTGCAGAGGAACTGGAGGCCCCTGATTTCTCAAAATGTAGCTTCATGCTCAATGGGATGAGGTTACTTCTTGTTTGATTTTGAATCGAAAATAGATAAGGATCTAATCTTCCGAAACGACCCATACTTCATGGGTCCACAAGGCCTCTATCTAAACAGATGGACGCCGAATTTCGATCCAGAAGAAGACATACCTAAAGCCATCCCAATTTGGTTCAGGCTCCCAAGCCTTCCAATGCACTACTGGAATCCAGAATCACTCAAATAAATTGGGAACATTCTCGGAATATTTATCGACATGGCAAGTCCTAAAGATCAATATGTATGCACAAGGATATACATTGAGGTGTATCTTGAAGCTGGATTACTAAAGGAAATCAAACTAACAGTAGGAACTTGGTACCACTATCAAAAGTTGGATTATGTACAACTGCCTTTCAAGTGCAGAGGATGTCATGAATATGGGAATTTCCTCCGCAACTGTCCCCAGAAACAAGAAGATCAGAAAGAAAAGGAAGAGGGATGGCAAGCAGTAAAGAAGACCAAAACAAATCAAAAGGGCAGACAACCTCCAAGAAAGGAGATGAAAAAGAATGTGCCAAAGAAAACTCCAATGGAGACAAATCCTGCACTACAAAAGGACAACGAGAATAGTTTTGATCCACTACTTATTATAGAGGAAACCAATATCGATGAAAACATAGAATCAAGAAAAGGAACTGCTTCAATGAGTCAACCTGAGAATGAAGTCAATCTTTCATCTCATCCAGATCTAGGAGCAGCAGAGGTAAAGGAACGAGGAAATCAAGAGGCCACAGAAGAGGACACCGACTTCGATGAGGAGGAAGAAGAGGAAGGAGAAATCGAAATGACTTTAACAGATAAGAAAAAAGCAAGAGGAAGGAAATAGGTAAAATAAATAAGGGAGCAAGCCACATACAAAGACAAGCTTCAAGGATCCCAACCAACCCTGGAAAAACTCCTCCGAAATCCCATAAAGGGATTCTCTTCGCTACCAAGAGTAAATAATGAAGGTAATCTCTTGGAACTATAGAGGCCTATGAAGCAAAGATAAGGAAGATGCTATGAGAGATCTAATTTGAATATCCCAACTAGATATGTTACTGATCCAGGAGACAAAGATGGAGAAAGAAACATTTCTCCAACTAAGTAAAAAAAATTGGAAAAAAGGTGGAGGACTCGTAGTCAGATCTAGGGGAGCCTCCGGAGGAATTGAAACGTTGTGGGATGATCAGAAGTTTGAGCTGATTGAATCCAAGAAATACATCCATTTTATCTTTACCAAGTTGTTTCACAAAGAAACTAATATCTAGGTAACCCTATTCAATATTTATGTACCTAACCTTTTTGCTGAAAAAAATTATTGTTGGAACTACTTGAGCGAAGTAAGGAGCAACACTACGCTGGGAATCATCATTCTAGTTGGTGATCTAATGTCATTCTAAACCAAACTAAGAAAAGAGGAGGATTTATGGTCAGAGATCATATTAGGGAATATGTGGATGATCTTATTCTAGATTGGGAGCTTTATGATGTCATCCCTTCTAAAGGGAAGTTTACTTGGACTAACAAGAGACTGGGACCATGACATATATCTGCTAGACTTGACAAATTTCTAATTCAAGATTCCTTTCTTCTTCTTGGATCTAATACCACCTCCAAAATAATTCCATTTGGGGGATCATACCATAAGCCAATCATTCTAGAGATAAAAAAATGAACATAATATTGGCCCAATTCCATTATGATCTAGTCCTCTTTGGGATTCTCATAATGATTTCATGGGATTAATAGTTGAAACCTACTATGTCCTTGTCTTAGGTTCATCTTGTTACGTGTGGGGAGAAAAGTTGAGAAGACTTAAAAAATCCCTCAAGCTATGGGCCAATTCTATTCCGTCACCAACACAAAATAAAGTCAAAGCTCTTCTATCATTAGAGGACCATCAGCTCACAATGGAAGCAGTTTCGATCACAAAAGAAGAAATTAAAAAAAATATCTCGTCATCATGATCTACAAGCTTCCTATAGGCAAGAAGAAGAGTTATGGAATAAAAAATCAAGAATCCCATGGCTTAATTGTCAGGGATCGAAACACTACTTGCTTCCATAAACAAGCAGAGGTAAGGAAGCACTATAACACAGTAGAAGAGATCCATCTTCAAGATCAAGTTGTCACTGATTTTGACAAAATAAAAGAGGAAGCCACTAGATACTTTAGTGCCATCTACTCTGCAGATCCTGTAACTAATCCTCCAAACTTAGCGTTACTGGATTTAGTACCTAAGCTGGTGAAGAGCAATGATAACATGAAACTTGTCAAACGGATCACGCTAGAAGAACTAAAGGAGTTTGTAGATGACATCGAAGATGATAAGGCACCTGACCTAGACAGTTTTAATGCTAGATTCATTAAGATATGCTAGGATATTATTCATAAGGATTTGCTCAAGATGGTGATAAAATCTTAGCAATGTCAAAAAAATGGTGGAAGTACAAACTCAACCTTCCAAGCTCTAATTCCTAAAAAGAAAGATGCAGACCCTTTTGACATGTTCTGACCCATCTCTTTATGAAATATTGGTTATAAAACAATCACCAAAATTATGGCTAAGAGACTAAAGGACGTCCTTCCCCGAATCATCCCAGAGAACCAAGGAGGATTCATCAAAGGCAGGAAAATCTGGGACAATATCATACTGGTACAAGAAGAAATCCATTCTGGTCTAAAGAATCGTGAAATAGGTATGGTGGTGAAATTATACCTAGCAAATGCTTTTGACAGAGTATGTCATTCCTTTCTGCTACAGGTGATGCTAAGGTATGGATTTGATCCCAGCTTCATTCGTTAGGTTAAAGCATGCATATGTAAACCATGGATACCACCTCTCATCAACGAAAGAGAAAAAACATTCTTCCAAACCACTCAAGGACTAAGGCAAGGATTCCTCGCCTCCCCTTTTCTCTATGCAATCCAAGCCTCAGTGCTCAGTCTACAACTCGAGAAAGCTAGAAAGGATCAAGAGCTAATTGGTATTAGAATGGCTCATGGAACTAAAGATATCAACCACACCTAATTTACAGACGACGCGATCCTGTTAGGAGGTGCAAGCTATCACATTGAAAGAAGATTCAAGAACAAGTTGTACAACTACTGCCAAGCTTCTGGCAGCAAATTAAACCTAAAAAAGAGCCTGATTTATAGTTGGAACATAAATCCAAGAGAGATGATAGAAATCTTGCGTATTCTTGGAATCGAGGGAGTTACTAACTAGGACTCATTCAAATATTTGGGAGTTCCAGTATTCAAAAGCAATCAAAAAACAACTGATTAGAATCCTATGATAGAGAAAATTAAGAAAAAAAATCTTGGCATGGGGGTGATCTGGTTAAATTGGGCAGGTAAAATGGTAATGATAAAGTCAGTGTTGAACAGCTATCCACTGTATCAATGTTCCATGATGCTGGATCCTAATGGAATACTCACCAAAATTGAAGGAATGTTGAAAACTTTCCTTTGGAAAGGTGGGAAAAACAACGGCGGTAAAAAATTCTCTCTAGTAAGCTTGAAAAAAATAAAAATGCCATGGATGGAAGGGGATCTCCAGGTAAGAGATCTAAAATTCCAAAACATGGCTATAGGGGCAAAACTTATATGGAATCTATTTGAAAAGAAATCGTCATGGAGTAGCCAGGTGATATGGCACAAATATTTCACTGGAACAAGGCTGCGATGTCTAGAAAATGACTCTAAGATGAAGCATGGCTCTCCAATCTTCACGCTCTGCAAGAAATATATGCCCGTATTCAAAGAGGAATTATTCTAGATTCCAGAAAATGGAAAACATGTGATAAACTGGCATGATTCAATAATGGGGAAGTCACCTCTCATTTCCTTTCCAGCTCTCATGAATTTCAAAAATTGGACTGATAACAATGAAATTCAATGTCCATGGGAAATTTTGTGACGGGAACTGAAACCTCCTTATCGCTGGGTGGGTTGGTTCCTTCCTGAATGCCTAAAATAACTTTAAGAGGACAATAAATTATTTCTCTCTTTGTTATTAGGGTTGGCCCCTATGGCAAGAGGAACCAAAGACAAGCGTTGTTGGGGGCAACGTACTAGACACTGCACATATGCTCAAGGATATAATCACTACTCAGGAGTTCCAAATGTCCCCAACAATCCTCTGGTCTGGAAAATAATTTGGAACAACATAAGTCTACCAAAAATTGATTGGTTTATTTGGACTCTTATGCATGGAAGCGTTCTAACAGGAGCGAATCTTGAAAGAAGAGGCTACACATGCCCGTTCAATTGCCTGCTCTATAACTTAAGCAAAGAAACAAGACAACACCTATTTTTAAACTGTTCTTTCACCCAAAACATTTGGGAGATAATGGTATGTCCAGGGTTTGGAGATTTGTATCTTCCTTCAAGTATTCAATAGGTTTTTTTGTGCTAGATCAAAAAAATCAAGGCACCTTCACTCAAAAAGTAGGCCTCAAAGTCTATTGGCTAATGCTCGCAAAACTTATAATGTGGAGCATCTTGATAGAACGCAACGGGCATATATTCAACGACAAGGCTCAAGGACCAGCGCAAGTTGCAATTAAAACTCAAGTTCTTATGGGATAAATTCTTATAGAATCTCATTTGCCTAAGAATAAGATTGAACTAGCAATCGAAGAATCAAACTGGTTACATAAATTCAACATTGCAGATATGGATGAAGCTAAGGCTAGGCGTCCACTTTAAGTCTGGGAAAGAAGAAAGGACCACTCTCAGATGGAAATATGGATGAAGGAGAGGAAACTCTTCAAACTCTTCTTTGATGGAGCATCGAAAGGGAATCCAAGGGTGGTTGGAGGGGGAGGAATCATCATACCACCCGAAGGGAATAATGAATATGAATACTACTGGAATATTGAAATTGACACAAACAATATGGCTGAAGCTTATGGGCTCTGGCAAGGACTTAAGCAATTGGAAACTCTAGGAGTAGAGGAAGAAATTGTGATAGGAGATTGTCTTCTAATAATCCAAGCTATGAATGGCATAAGTCAAGGTAAAAATATAAGATTCTCCAAATTGATCAAAAGAATCTAGTCCATTTCAAGAAATTTTTGGCATCTTGAATTTGTTCATATTCTTCATGAACTGAATGCCAAGGCCGACCATGCAGCAAACAAGGAAATCAATATGCAAGCTAATGAGCTATATGCCAACTATCAAATTTCCCAAGTTATACCAGCCTAAGCGGACCTGAAATGAGCAAGAAAAAAATTGCACCAATCAGTATAAGATGAACTCTACAACAACTAAGTGATGGACTATGTTAGTAGTTGTATGGAGCCGAAAGTTATGAAAACTATTGGTTATCCCAGCTCTGGTACTGATATAAACCAGATTTATGTAGTCTCTTTTAATGGTTTGTCCATTTTCTATATAATATGATCCATAACCGTTTTAGTAAAAAAAATATCTTACCTCTTCATCTTAGGTCATTAACCCCTATTTGAGCATGAAATTTCTCTTAGGAATGGATCTCATAGAACATAACCATGCTCATTTCGGCATTCTCATGATCATTAACACAATGAGAGAGGACTTAAATGCTATTCACAACAAAATGGATATCTTGGCGAATGCAAGAAACATTGCACCTCGAATGGAATCTAAATCTCCAAGTAGAAGTCCTTCCACTCCCATGCTTGTCCCCTACGATGACATAAATAGAGTTGATTTAGTTTTTTGTTTTGTTTTTTGTTTTAGCTCAACATTGTTTAGTCTCTCTTTTTTTTCACCACAGTTATACATTGATAGTTTTAAGACATATACTAGTCCATAGTTATGGTAGTTTTATTAGGCTCGGATTTCCCAATTACTTTGAGCAAGCCTCTCTCCCTCAAGACAATACTTTTCTTTTGTTGGTGCTACAGTTGATACCTACTTGATATTTCTTCCTTCTGGTTGTCCTAGTTTACCTAGTGGTAGGTCAAACAAAGGAAATACCTTTGTATAATATGTATTTTTAAGTAATAGAAGGTAACTTAGCCCATGGGGTGTAGAATAGATGATGAATGGGTGTACTATTAAGGCACTCCTTGCTTAAGGTCACCAGTTTGAAACTCCATGGGTGCTTACCTACCAAAAAAAAGTAATTGAAGTAACTTCATAGTTTGTTTTTTCTTCAGAATGCACTACAAGTATTAATAGGAATATAAAAAATTAATGAGTTTTTTTAAACAATTAAGGGACAAATTGAGATGAATAGCAAGAAGTTACATACTTGAAATTTCTCCTTAATAGAATTGTATGTGACCATCCATTACAAATTTGGATTTAAAAAAAAAACCCTCTCCAAAATCTTCCTAGTAAATATTTCTTACACAAGTCTCCCCTCCAACTTTTGATAAAAGAATGAAATAACGATTAGGGTTTGAATTATAAATTCACTTTTAGAAAATGAAGTTCATGTTCATTTGTTCGCTAGATATTTCAGTTCATTGATGAAAAATGCATGCATCATTTTTTTTACATAAAATGTTGCGCCTATAATATTAAAGCATATCAATGTGCCACATATATAAAAACACACTGCTTTAATATATCACAGCAAAATACAAAAGAAAATATCCACTATTAAAACTTAGCATATATTTGTTTTTGCTGAAATTGTTGCAAATGTTTCTTTTTGTTGCTTCTCATAGGTTAGCATATTTTTGCAATCTACTTTTATGTGCGTACCTAGATTACAAAATCCTTCAAATGCTTGTTTGCATTCAAAATGTTACATATATTGGTACTTTTTTTTGAGAATAGAGAGCATAAATTACAATATTCCATAGGATACAATTGCTACTTAAAACTAACAACATATAGTTTAAAAATGGCTTCAAAAGACTATTTGAAGTTAGATTGTCATATGCTTCTGAAACTTTCGTTTACAAATTTAGACATGTATTGATTGTTGATTTTAGCTAGATGCATGGAGAAAAATCTATACTATCAAATGGTCAATTCTTCATATTCTAGATCATTTTATTTGCTCAAAGTTCATCAAGTTCTCCTCTATCATTTACACCAAGTTTTGATTTTATTTATATTTTAATTATCTAATTGAATTTTATGTTACTTATGTAGGACCCTGATTTGGGGTTGAGGCTAGATGCACAAAATATTCCATTAGTTATTAGTATCAATATACTGCAAACAACAAGTTGAAGAAAATGGAGGTTTGATTTACCTTTCCAATTGTAACATGTCATTCTATCCACCATATTGGGTCAATGGTACTTCACCATAAACATGATACCTTTATGACATCCCAGTAGTATGTGGTTGTTAAAAATGTAAAGGGTTGAAGGAGAATCCACGGTGTGATACATTCTTCCATTATATTAATGATCGACTACCTAATGTTGATGGTCTAACATCTCCTATTGTGGTAAAAAATCCAATAGGTGATAGAGAAAAGACGTGTAGGAACACTTCCATATGCTCCTTTTTCAAAAATTTAGAAGCCAAAACAACTATGTTTCATTATAAATGGCCAACCAGTCTCCTTCAATCAAGTCAACCAAGAGTTATAGTGATCCAAAGTATGATATCAATATGACCAAAAATATCTCTACTAGGAGATCAAAAAAGTTATAGGAGTTTAGAACAAAATGTCTAAGTACACACCAAGGATGGTTCAATTGTTGGAGGGTAGAGATGACTTCTCTCTACCTGTCCATGTACAGAGTTAATACTTGGCCACTCTTTGTATGGTGCTTGGACATCTTATTTTCCTATGCCCAATGTTGGGACCAAAATACTCTTTTGTGGTAATACTTATATCATTTTTAAGTCTAAATTAGTTGTTGCAAATCTTGGTTGTTTATCCTTTCACATATTCATTCCTCCCAAACAATCAATGGCATTCATGCCATTTTATAGGCCTCTTTTGTTGGTCTGGTTACTTGAATATTGTTTGCAACATGCCTGGTCACCACTTTCAACCTTGGAGACCATGGTGTACTCAAATTTCATATATGAATTCACCACTTATATCCAAGTTCATTTTTCATAAATTCTTTCAATTTAACAGTGGAATACAAACTTATGGTTGCAAAATCATCATATGTGATTATTAATAACTACAATCCATTCACATATACAATCATAATAGTAAAGTGAGTGATATGTAAACACATAATAAACCATGGAATCCATGCACTGTTAGAGAATTATCTTTTTAATAAAAATGTTTTCAAACTAGATGTAAGTGAAGGACATTCATGCTAGTCATAGGCTCTATCAAGCCATATATTTCTTTGACATGACACTCTCGAGCTGGGGCTATCAATCCACATGGGAAAATATCTTTACCAAACCTCAATGTATCTCAATCTCTTAGGAAAACCACTGGTGCATAAACCCTCTCCATAGTTGTCCCAATCATGAATTACCCTCCCCCTTCAACCTGCACAATGCTAGGAAAAAGTCCCCTTCTCTAAGTGAATAGTTCCTAGGGTAACCTCCATTTCCCTTCTAGCGCTCCAGCACAAGTTGGACCAAAAATATTTGAACTGGAACTCCATGGTACAAAATGCAAGCCATGTTCCTCTCATGTACCAATTTACCAAGGTTAATGGCATGGAAAGTTCGAATTCGTCAATGGCATCTTGGGTCCTCTATCAGAGGTACCAAACTCTGGAATACCAATGTGATGGCAAGGGTGAGGAGGAATGAATCGTTCCAATGCATGAAGAAATGAACCCATATCCAACTGAACTTTCACTTTTTATATGCATGCTTTAGATTGCCATGTGGCTTCTCCACATGTGGCCAATTTCCCCCTCTTAATCCCCTCTTTAGATAATCAAATAATACTTTGATTAAATAATAACTCTTAATCATGATTTAGGAAATTTGGGTTTAATTTCTAAGGCTAAGGATATAAGATAAATCCCACTATGGTCATTTCCATTGGCCCGCTATCACTTCCCCACTTGTGGAATCATAGCACCCCATCTCTTCTTCATCCTACTTCCTCTGTAACCACCACACATTTTATATTAAATTTGAAAATGTATATATTTACAATAGGTTGGTCATATTAGACCATTTATTTATGGATTCTATCCTTTACATAAATATTTATAAAATTACATTACGAGGTAAAAATTGGGGTATAATGTGAAATTTGGCGCATAAGATCCATTATTTTTCAATTTCCAGCATCAGAGAACAAATGTTGAAACTGATGCCTTTCTTCGATCATTCTTGTACGATCATGGTGTTATTTTACCCTTTTTCTATAAATAGTTTTTCGATCATCGGTGAATTGTTTTACAGTGGATAGTAAATGGTTCTATTGTCGATCAATAGTTTTCAATCATCAGACTCCTCTTTTTTGGAACCTTTACATGTGTGGTTTGTCACCTGTGTGAACGATCATTATCATCTCCTTGTGGGCCTAAATTAAATTTCATTCATTTGTACAATTGGCCCTTGGATAAGACGTGATTAACTTCTCCAATGTGAATGGTCACACTAACCGATCAAAATTGCATGATCAAATCTCCACCATTCACAGCAGAGATACCTTTATTACTTCATGTACATATTGTCTTGCACGAATGGTCATATCTGCCTCGACGAAACATGATTGCTCGATCTAGGTCATTGGAGACATGACCCCCTGCGTTAACTTATGATTACATTCCGACGCAGGCATGGTGTATATATCAAGGCTAAACTTTCTCAAATAAATCTATGTCATTCCTGACATACGGCCCATTACCGTAAAGCATGATCACCTCCATTCTGCATGAACGTTTATGATCTTATCCAGATTTATGTGAGCACATAATGAAAGAGAATATATAGAACCACATACATAGATATATTGCATGGAGCACAGTGATATAACAAACTCATATTCTATTAAATGAATGAAACATAATAGATTGTAAAATAAAAGAAACTAGAATGGCAGTAGCTATATCTCTGAGAAGAGATGTAGAAACTATGCTCATTCATCACAAGTTGATTACAAAAGCAGGTTGAAGGTCCTTTTATCATAAACATGAGGACAAAAACCATAAACATAAAAAACATAACCTTAGGAGATGAATCGTAAAAAGGTTTGCGGGCCCTTAGGTGTTTAGTTGAGGTGTCAACTTCTCGGGGGCATAACGTTTGTGTACGATCTCCATTTAGGGCACTCGATAGCCCATTCGAAAGCTCTAACTGAGAATTATACATTTTTCTCATTCAGTTATACCTTTGGATATGATACGATTATGGCATTGCAAACAAATGTAATTTAGGGCCTCAAAATGGCCCCATAATTTTTTGACACAAAAATTCGTAAAAAACTGCCGAAATGGAAAAATTGTTTTGAGCTAGTGGAATAGGTGGGTGGCCACCAATATCCATTTGGAGTATTCCTATGACCCAAAAAAATTCCAAACTAAATTTTTTTTTTTGATCCAATGGAATAGGTGGGTGGCCACCAATACCCATCTAGATCAATCCTCCCCCCTTAAGAAGCAATGGTCTCCATTGTGTTGAGTCCCTTATCATGTGACAAACTGTGTGTTAAGTTGAGTGAAAAGAATGTATTTCTTTGACAACCTGATAGGGTTATAACTATTGTTGATGGTTATATTGGATCCATTTAACAATTTTGGTTGTCTTATTATCCTCGGTTTGAACTGGCGTAGATTATTTATTTTTGGAGGAGCACCTTAAAGGCGTAGACTTGCACCGTAGAGGTACTCAGGTAGGTGAGAAACAATGTATTTGAGGTTTGTGTTATTCTTGTTTCTACTAAGTAGAGGGATCCTATGTAGAGGTTGTGGAGGTATTTGTGATCCAATGTTCACCTAATCCAAAGGCATTTGTGAAGAGAGAAAAATTCCCACTGTGGGATATTATCTTTTTGCATTGCTTGGTTGAAGTCAAAGAGACTGCGGTAGGTGAACAGTCTCTGGTATCTGATAGAGTTGTCATCCCAAAGTGATAGTGACACTACAAGGCAATGAATCATATACATCATGACACTTCCACATACATGGCTTCCCTAAAAGAACATCATAGACTTCAAGTGGGGCCACATGTCACAATACCTTGTTTTTTATAGGATTGATGTCATATGGTAGAAGAAATTGATGACTAACACAGATACCTCATCCTTTAAGTTAATTGATGGCGTATGGATATGGTTGGGGTGTTGTTTCCAACTTCAATTTCTTGATGATTTTTTCTTATATTAGTTTATTTTGGCTACCACTGTTGACAACAAAATGTAGGGGGACCCCCTTCACCCACATTTGTGAGTAGAAGAGGTGCTCATTTTCCTCTAACCCTTCTATTTCCTTTGGTTGAATCTGTGTGGTGTCAACAATGGCATTAGGTTCTACATTGATGATATGCTTCCCCTTGTATGAGACAATGACACTGGGTTCTAAATTGAAGTTAGAATGGGGATTTGATTTTGAATCTTTGATCTCGAAAACCATTGATTGCTTTAAATAACATTCATCATTGTTATGATAGGTGCTTTTGTCGAACTTGCGCTACTTTCTAGTGTCCTTTTTTGTCTCTTTGTTATCCTTATTTGCTTATGGCTAGGACTAGTTGTCTTGGAGTTATTATCCTTACTTTGTCCTTTTCCCTGCAAGCCATGGTTTCCCTTGCCTTCCTTCTACGACGAATTCCTAGGTCCAAATTATCGCTTATTCCTTTGCTTAAAATTTTGCTCTATTTTGACAATACACTAACAAGCGACTCCTAGTGAAGAGATGTCCAGGAAATCCATCCCTTATCGGATGTACTGATGTAGGACACTACAATATTTTAGAACCAGGTGCCACTCGGGGTATCTGATACCCATCTTTGGGCACAAGGTATGAAAGTTTTTGGTGTACTATGACATCACTTGGTCCCTCTCTTGATGCAAAATGGTCCATTTTGTTTCCTAGTCATCATAGTTTCCCACAAGGTAATATTTTTAATTAATGACATTTATAAAAGAGGACCAAGTGGGATCGACCTCAAATATTTCATACTCATCTCTTTAGTTTTGATCACAATAAGTTTCCCACCAATTTTTGACATGGGGGACAACCTTACGGAGCGCAAAGGTGATATTTTCCTTGTCAAAAAATTGTGGGTAGAGAAATACCCTTTTAGTAGATTCAAACATTTTCCTACATTGGCAGCATTGATATGGCCTTCAAGTAAAGGAATAGCATAGTTATATTGGACCATGAAATGTTTGGCTCCACCAAATTGATTGCTTAATGACCCCTCTATCACTGCTGGAATTTGTCGAGTGATCTGGGTAAAAATTCCTATTTTCTCATTCCTTTGTCACACTAGGGATTCCTTGAGCAATAGCTTGATAGGATCTCATACTCCATCATCTCTCCTTTATTCTATTGTTTCCTTTCACACACCTCAGGGGGGACGTGGCATAAATCTTCAAGACACTCGGTGCATCCATGGGGGCAAGTATCGAGTCAAGGTTGTCACCTTGTTCTTGACTCCTCTATTTAGGCAAACTCCTAATGAAGCCAAGGGGGGTATACTCTAGTGAGTTGCTAAGGATGATTAGGATTTAGTGGTGATGGTTTAGATGAGTAAGTTTTTTAGGAGTTCTTAAACAATAATGGAAACAAGATATTTGTAAGTTTAACCGATTACAACAACATAAATAGCACAAGAAATTGTAAATAAATTATTCAACTCAAAAATCATGCAGATAGAAACAACAAAGACTAGTGCTAAATTAAAATGGAGTCATAAGATTGTATGTGCCGAGAATGTTGAAGTAGATGTTTTGCAATTATCTCGTGGTAAGTTTTAAATTATTGTGGAAGATGAGTGAATTAAATTAGGGGGAAGGGAACTTCAAATATACCCAAAGGTATGAGTAGTATGTCCAAAACACTTATCCGACGCAGCTCCATGCAAGGAATATGTAGGCTAGGTCGAAGTATTTGAGACATGTCCAACACTACACTAACAAGAGTTTATCATGACGGTGTCTCGAGGTCACTACGCAATTGTTCCTGCTTCCTTTGTGAATTTTTCCACCACAATGGATCAAATCGAGGCGTTGGATTTTCGTCTGGGGAGGTATAATTGAGGTGTGAGACTAATTATACTGGTCACCCACGTTACTTTTGATGCATCCAACTGTTTGTTCAAACTGCAGCGGTGTAGAGCATACACAACGAAGTATTGTTGATTTTAAAGATTTTAAAGACTACGTTTCTTTATTAAAAAGGAAAAATTAACCTCCAAGAGTCTCTTTCAGTTCAAATGAACCTAAATCGAGAAAGTAAGGAGAGGTAAATTTTAAAATGCGAAGTAAAATAAAACTAAAGTACTAAATATAAAAATTGACCTCACGAGAATCTATATTGAACCAAGGAAAAACTCACAAGAAGATTAAACAAGCAATTTTACTCAAAATATGGTATGAAACAATGCAATAATTATTTGCAGCTATATATGCTTTCATTATTGCACTGTTTCATATCATTTTTTGAGTAAAATTGCTTGTGTAATCTTCTTGTGAGTTTTGCATTGGTTCATAGATTCCCGTGAGCTCAATTTTTATATGGTATCAGAGCCTCGGCGGGACAAGGCAATCCTTCTTCTATAGATTTCATGTTGGATCAATGAAGCAATTTGAGCAAAAAAACTAAAAAAAATCCAACTCTACACTAGAACTGGAGATTTTACCACATAATTCTAGGGCAAAGGAATTGTTGATCAAGCTTACTTGATTAACTAAGTTGGGTGTGATGCAAACTCCAAAAGTGCAGGCTGTTCGACCTTACTTTGAGTTTTTGTGTAATTGCAGGTATAACTTCATATGGATTCAAAATTATCAGTTCCTCTTCTTACTCCATCCACAAGATATTCAGAATGGAAGTTGAAGATGATTTCATCTCTCAAGAGACAAGATATCTATGAGGTGTCTATTGGACTTGGTAAAGAGTCTTATGAGGATGATAATGACTGGCTAAATGAATGTGATAGAGCTTTTGGAACAATTTGTCTGGCCCTTTCTCCAAGCTTGCGCTACCTTGTTAAATCTGTTGAATACCCAAAAGATCTCTGAATAAAATTGGACAGTACCTTTGGTAAGCACAATGAGAATCATAATAGCACTTTGGAGAGCACACTGAGCACCACAAGAGTTATTTATTCAAAATTCCCGGCCTCTACTCTCTCTGATGAAGTTGTTCAAGATGAAGAAGAAGCAGAATCTTCTACACAGTCAATTCGAATTGAAAAAAGTCTCCTTGCAGTGACTCCTTCTCCTACTTCTCTAGAAGTTTATGAGATCTTTGTTATCTCATATTCTCAAATGGCTGATCCAGAAGAAGAAATTTGAATCTATGATATTGAAGAAAAACTATGCTGCACTTCTATTCAAACATTCTCCAATGATTCTCCTTTAAATTCTATACAAAATTTGCTAGTGATTGCTTCCGAAAGTGGAGAAATTTGATTTATCTCCCTCTAATGTTGTTGTTGCTGCGATTATAAGTAATACTTCAGATATTTTGTAAATAATATCATATTTTAAGAGTGATCCATTCACTCTCCTTGATCTAGATCTTCCAGCAAATTCATACAGGATTGCATGCACCAATATTCAGAATTTTGAAGAAGGAGAAAATTGTGCATCTACCATCTCGGTGGACCACACTTTTGGATATGATATAAACTTATTTGGATTTGATATGATATTATTTGGATCTGATCTAATATTATTTGGTTTGAATTTTAAGTTCCAAGAGCTTCTAGGCATGCTTGTAGCTTCTCTCACCAATTTTGGTGTGAAAAATCAAGTACCGCAAGTCTTCTTCAAATTTGTTGTTGGAGATTTGATATTAGTTTCCTTTTATGAGGTTGATGATATTGTATTTTGTGAAACGTTAGTTATTTCTGAAGCTATATTAGATTATGGATCCCAAGCATTCGCTCTCCAAAGTCCCAGGGATTCTCTACCTTTGATCACATGCTCATCTCCTGACGGAACTAGTAAAGAGGGAGACAATATGCATCTACCTGGACACTTTCTCCTAACACTTGGAGCTGATATTACCTCACATGGTTTGTTGTTAAAGGCTTCAATATATCATTTTCTTGGGTGTTACTTAGATATTTCTAATTCTCAAGCACTTTTTCTCTCTTATCAGCTGATTTCAGTTGCTCTACATTGGTCCAGTTTTCATCCAACAACTGTCTATATTTCTGATTTAGTTGGGTATATTCTTCTTCTTCCAAAGAGGAATATTCCTCCAGACATAATCATTTAGTTTGGATGATAATTTCACATTCCAGGCCTGAGGATAACTGTGCACATAAGAACAAGCTTTTTCCTTATTTTACCTGCTTAGTTTGAGGGGGGGTATTTTTCCCATGAGGTTTTTCCCCATTTGCTTGTATGTATTAAGCATTTACCTTTTTTGCTGTAATGGGTGACCTTTGGTCTTAGTTACCAGGGCCCATAGATTGTCCAAGTTAGCATTCAGGGGGGCTTTAGGATTATAATCCTCACTTTTCCAATTTTGTCAATTCTTCCTAATTTAGGACTAGTCTTCTTAGTCATTATTGAGTCACTAGTACCATTTGGTTCACTTTGCCTAATGGGGCCACTTGTACTAGTCACTAGAGTGTGGGGAACACTAATTGACGCTAACTGCCACTGACTGCACTTGCATGCATTAGTTTAGGTGCCTCCTAGACCAATCCCTACAATTTAGGAGCCACTAGGAGTGTCGGTACCAACCTCCTTCAGTTGAGTTCAGTTGGTGACTAGTCAAGCCTAGTTATGAGTCAGTTACATTCAATTACATCCAGTTACATTCAGTTAGACTAGTTTAACTGATTCTAACTGATTGAGCCACTGATTTAGACAACTAGAGCTAACTAGTTAGGCTTCGATAGTGATTTAAACATGTCTAGTTATCCATTCAGTCAAAGTGAGTTAACCAATTCGAAATTCCTCTCATGTATTTGAATTTTGTGGTTATTAATGTCAATGTATTACATTGTAAATATCATCCAGATTGTATCCATTTACTTTTTCATTAATGAAAGCATTATACAACTGCAACCCATTTTTTGAACTATTTCATATCATATTCTGAGTAAATTTGTTTATGGAATCATCTGTAAGTTTTGTCTTGGTCCATTGACTGGTACAGGTGGCCCCATTAGGCCAAGTGGACCCAATGGTAGTAGTGACTCAATAATGACTAAGAAGACTCCTAAATTAGCCATAATTGACCAAATTGGACAAGTGAGGATTATAATCCTAACACTGAAAGAAAAACAGGTTGTCTAATTAATCATACCATGCATCTCTTTCCCCTTTCAGGTAACTCGGGAAGTTGTGGATTAAGTATTAGTGTTATTTTGATTCAAAATAAGATATGGAATGATATAACCAATTGCAACATTTATCGAAGTATACTAGCCTGCAAGAAAAAATAAACTAAAAGCAAAAAAGCAACAAAGATGTGAATCCCCCCTAGGGGGATGGGGAGTGGGCTCTAAAGAGCCTACTCAAGATCTTTTTATTAATATCGGTTACAATGTTTGATGATAAATTCTCTTTGTTCCTTTTTGGATCCAAAGTCTTACAAAATATTACAAAAGGAACCATGGAAGTAGGGGGGACCCCTAGGAAGCTCTGGATGGCCCAAAAAAGGAATTTTGGGCAGCGGTTCCTTCTCTTTTTTGGAAGACCTAATAAAAATCAGCAAACATATATCATTTAAATGTGCCCAAAAACACTTTGGAAGTGTCTTTGGACAACCCACAAAAAAATAGTAAAAAATTGCTAAGTTAACGTACGAAAAAATGCAAGAAAGTAACCAAGGAAAGCAAGCTTTCCTTGGGATATTGGCTTGTCTTTTGGGATGTCAATACGATGTACACTTTGATTGCAATATTTAAATTTATATTTTAAGGAAAGAGTGTTCACTTAAACAAGATTTAGATCTACTTTAAATAACTTGTAAAAAATGAAAACTTTCTTGCAATTAGATCTAGCTTTACAAAAAAAAAGACTTGGATCTTTTTAAATGAATATAGATCTATGCATGTAACTCTTATATGTTCAAATATAGAAAATATATTAGATTATAAACCGTAAATCTAAAAAATAAGAAGCAAGTAACCAAGGAAAGGATTGATTTAGAAGGAGAAAGAGTGAAAGAGGTGGTGTGGTGCCTGAATGATCAGCCGTGGAGCTTTCCAGTGGAATGTCGAGGGACTATGCCTTTAAAATGTTGGATAAAATGAAGAAGAAAACTAGATCAATTCTTTCTCCAAACTAGGATACCTACAACTAATCCAAGGCTTGCCAAGATGCTTGTGATATCTAGTTAATACATAAACAGAGAGATTAAAACAACATGCATATAATCTTATAAAACATGTTAGATCTAGATCTCTAGGCATGCATATAAGAAAAGGAATTATCCAATAAACTTATTAACTGAACTCCTTTCCTACCAATTTATAACAATCTTTCAACACTAGATCCACAAGACCATAATAAGCAAGCTATGAAAAAAGATACAAATTACCTCAGTGAAACATGGCAATGCTCATCCACACAAAATAACATGACACCATCTTGCCTCAAAATATTTCTTTATTCCAAGCAATAAAAATAACTACAAATATTACAACCAGCAAGACAATTCTCTATCCAACTCGAACTAGCTTGAATGAGAGAATGACATCTTTATTGATAGCCAGAGCAAACCCCGGGGAGATACCTACACTGAAGATACACTGGGAGTGTATGTTGAGTTCCACTGAGTCAAAATGAGTTGAAGTGAACAGGAAAGTGCCACCTATCTTCACCAAACTCATCAAACCAAACATCATGCACCAAATAACAACCAATCACTCACCATGCACTGAGGTCGGCATCAATCTATCCACACGCGCGAGTTCAATTGAGGTTGGTGTGAAGTTGACGTCATCCATCTCCAAAGTGTTCATTGTCTCCTTGTTAAACCTTAAACTAAAATTTTAAAATAAAGTCATGTTGGAGAGGGGTCCACCCCTCGTCCTAGCGCAACCTTCATACTCACATGCGCATGGAGTTGAAGTTGACGTCACCCATATCCAAACATATTCACTACCAAACTTTAATCCAAATTTTAATATGTTTACAAGTTTAAAGAGGGTCGCATGACATGGGAGACTGATTCCATGTCACTTACCCACTATTTTTTGACTTTTGACTTTATTAAAACTTTTTTACTTTGGTGCCAAAATGATGCACTTTTAGCATTAAAATGTCAAAACGATGTGTTGTTAGCTGAATAATGCTTGACGAGGTGTTTCAAACGCCTGAATCGTATCAAAAGTGGGGTAAAGAGGATGCTCTAAGTGTGAAAACAAGCATCCCCATGCAAAATGGACTCTGAACCTGACTTTTATTACATTTTGAAATTTTTTAATTAAACCATTAAAAAATAACCTAATTTTGTGGGAAAATTTTATTTTATCAGAAATAGGCAAAACTCTAGAGGGACCTAGCACATGTCCATACGACTAAATTTGAATGCCTAGCATGTTAAAAAAACATTGACACAGAGGCTCTAATAACCTCCTAAGGCCTAACCACCAAGACGACTACCCCAACTTTGGAGGTGTCAGTGAAAAACTCATAAATTATTAGTCGTTTGTTCAACAACCAATAATTACCAAAGTAAAAAACATTATGGGCTAGTAGGATTGATGCTCAAGTCTGGGAAGCCAATTCTTTTATAAAAAATTATCATGCTAGCACTTTTTTTACAGTTTCCCCAAGGGGGTATGGACTTGTGTTACAAAAAAAATCCTAGAGGAAGCCTGGATGACTTATGAACTTTGAAGAATGAACAATGATGTGTGTTCGTCTTTTCTAGATCACTTGATACCACCAAGTATGACTTAGTAGGTAACATCTGGCTTCATCTAGGGACACATGCTCTGACTGATCTTATAATAAAAAAGAGAATGTGAGAACTTCAGAATCTTTGGGTCCTGCACAAAAATTAAAGTCCATAAGTAACACATACATAAAAGGAAACCAACTGGGAAACTAAGTTATTAGTAATGTACATAGTATAATATACAAGAAAATACTACTCTACAAATTTTTTAGAACTATTATACAACAAAACCTTCAAGGTTAGTAAGAAATATTTATATACAACATCTATAGTATAACAATATGGTACAAGAATAAAATACATGCAAGGATAAGTTTAGGAAAATTCGTTGATACCAACGATGCCAATAAAGGCATAAAACCATCTCGCTGAAAAACATTTTGAGCAAAAACACATTTACTGGAATGTCCAACATCCCCCCTTCCATGTCATTCAGATAGAAGGAATTGGTGCATGCTTTTTCACAAATGATGTAAGGTCCCATCCATAAGCTTTCAAAGTTTCCATGCTTTCCTGGTTTGTCCCTCTATTTGTCCCATAATAAAATTGTATCACCCACTTGAAAGGGTCTAGGTCTAGTAGATTTATCAAAGGCCCTCTTGATTTTATCTGAATTTCTGATACTTTTGTCAAGGAAATTCCTTATGTTCTCATCTAACTCAATTAACTGATTAACTCTGTTCTGAATAGCATCCTGATATGAGCTAAAGTTTTGGAGAAGTTGATACACTAGAAGCTTTAAATGGATGGGTAAGGTGACATCTAGGCCATAAACAAGCTCGAAAGGACTCTTTCCAGTTGAACTCTTCTTAGTAATCCTATCATCCCATAACACATACTTAATCTTGCTATCCCATGCTTTCTTTTTATCACCAACTATTTTCTTGATTATGGTCATTAAGATTTTATTACTTGACTCAACTAGACCATTTTCTTGAGGATAATAGTTGGATGAATGTGATAAGACAATGCCATATTTGAAACAAAAGGATGACATTTCTGAAGAATGGAAACATGGGCCATTATCTGTGATAATTTTGGCTGGCACACCGAATCTTGTGATAATCCTATCTTCTAGGAAATCAATGACTACAACATCGGTTGCCTTTTTGGTGGCTATTGCATATACCCACTTGGTGAAATAATCTGTGGCGGTAAGTATCCAAGAATAACCATTGCTTGAATTGTCTTTAAACTTACCGATAAAATCAAGCCCCCATTATTGGAAAGGGGCTTGGACCACTATTGGTTTTAAGGTAAAAGCTTTCATTTTTTACTTCCCCACTACTACATTTCGACCAAAAATCCGACGGCCGTATTGTCGGATTTTCGACACTTCCCTGTCGCATGTATGACACTATGATTTGTTTTAAGCGTCGGTGGAGTGTTGTCGGTTATCCAACATCTTACTAATCCGTCGGTTAAGCGACACCTAAGTTTACCGTCGGTTATATGCAAGCGTCGGTTAAGCGACATGAAGAACCGTCGGTTAAGCAATGGAGATAAAGAAGAAGCGTCGGTTAAGCGACATAAATAACCGTGGGTTAAGCGACGGAGATAACGGTTAAGCGTCGGATAAGCGACATGAAGAACCGTCGCGTAAACGATGGCTATAAAGAGTAAGAGTCGGATAAGCGACATGAAGAACCGTCGCTTAAGCGACGGATATAAAAAGTAAGCGTCGGATAAGCGACGGCAGTGAATTTTTATTTTTTTTTAAATACCTCAAAATTGGGTATACAAAGAAGCCAGAACGATACTCGTTTGCTCGACCATCTGGACAGTTTCAAAGCATAGCAGTCAAAATTTCTAACACAATTAATCACACACAACAAATAAGAGACAAGGTTGCGAAGGAAATAACACTATTGTTTAACAATATGATTCATGTTCATCACAATACTAACCTGTACCCGTGTTTAACTCCTCTAAGAAGTTCTTGAATACAGAAACTAGGTTTGGTTATGAAGCTTAAAGAATCAAAGAGAGGACGTAAATTCAAACAGAGTAGGTAAATTTGATGCCTACCCTTTGTAAGTAAAACTCTTAACTTATGGGATGAGATGTGATATGTTATAAATTTGCAATTTCCTAGCTTCTCTTCCATGTGTATTCCATCATAAATTTGCCATTGACTGAATAATATGCACAAAGTATAGAATCCATATCACCAAGTATGTATATATTTCAATACAATATATAATCATCCCAAAATTATTGAAGGGAGATACCTCCCGATTTGGGTCATCCTAGTCTTGGAATTCTCACCCGCATGCCTATGTAAACCAAGAAATCTCCAATCTTACCCATTTTTTGCACATCTTGCAACAAATTTTTAGACCTTCATGTAGCATCAATGGCACAGATTTTGTGTTCATCTTCTAAGCATATTATCTGTAGGTTAGGGAATAGAAATTGTACTCATTTTCTGACCAATATTCAAGCATATGGGCACAGATTTCCACCAGAGATTTTTCATAATACAATTTTCTATATATTGTGCTCAGTTTCTACGCAAATTTTTTATACCTTGGGCACAGATTTTCACCAATATTGCAGATACGTTGTTTATAATGCAATTATGTTCTACCATACACCTATATAGTGCTCATTTTCTGAGTAAACTTTCTGGCACCACTGAACCAGGAAAGAGACAAAGATCAATAAAGTCCATGATGAAAGCAGTCACACTAGAGGAAGTTGAACCTAGAATACTTGTCTGAGTATGGGCATGCACATTATAACAGTAGCTTTAGAGTCCATTAGAGTGTCAAGTCAAGTTGTGCCATGGACACAGTGCACATGGTAGGGGTAACTTTAGAGTCCATTAGAGTGTCAAGTCAAGTTGTGCCATGGACACAGTGCACATGGTAGGGGTAACTTTAGAGTCCATTAGTGTGACAAGTTCAGTTGTGCAAATTACTTAGGTGCAAGGTAAACAAGAAGTCAAGTGCATCTAATGGCGTGGCATACTACAGTGGGGTGGATAGACTACTCAGCTTATGGATTTATGTCAAGGTTGGTCTTTGTAATGGCACATGCTACTTCCTAGTTTTATATTGGACAAGCGCCATCTCACACTCAGTTGGTTCAGAGTCAAGATTTTGCACAGAAATTTCATCCTTCTTGTCCTTGCGTTTTCACATATTCATCCATCATTGATGCGTTTTGCAAGCAAGGTAATGTGGAAGCTGCTGCGGCACTGCAGGGCCAGATGGTGAAGAAGGGTCTGGCATTCAATGTTGTGACCTGAGGCTTTGGCATTCTGGGAAGAACTTCAAAGACGTGGTGTTATGCCCAACATTTCTAATTACAATTCAGTTATCAATGCCTTTTGTAAGAAAGGTAGGATATTGGTTGCAAGCAACCTCCTTAAAGATGCCTTGGACAAAGGTTTAATTCCAGATGTGATTACCTATAGGGCTTTGATTAAGGCACATTCTAAGGCAGGAAATATACAGGAGGCCTCTGAACTTCTTGATAACATGATAGGTTGTGGAATTGTGCCAGACGACTCTCTCT
>LPNX011058275.1:93989-127756 GCA_001517045.1 Pseudotsuga menziesii | reverse complement strand
GATCTAGGAGACTCCTAAACTTATGCAATCAAGTGCAATAAGTGGCAGTGAGCCTCAATTAGTGTTACCCACACTTTGGTAACTGAAACATGTGCCCCAATTTGGTCTAGTTTAACCAATGGTGTTAATGACTATAAATAGACTGGATGGACTCCCGATTTAGACATGACTCCTGATTTAGACATATGACCAAATTTGTACAAGGGAGGATTAATAATCCTAACAATTTCTGGGCCCAACATCTCCCCCGAACTGTCCTATTGCATGTTCCCATGCAACAACCTCCATTACTCTGAATCTGAATCTTGCACTGAGTTCTGTTCATGGAGAGAAGAGAAGTTGTAGGGGAACTCAGGTGTCCCTTCTTTTTCTACGAACCCTCTGTGAGCAATCCAATATCTCCAACATCGCTGCTCCTCTACCTTGGTTAGTGAGAAGTCCATCCTATATGGTTTTTCTGGCCACCAGATGAGGGGAAATTAAAATTTCAGACCCAACCAATTAGCCCCACATTCCTTGATACATCCAACATAACCCTCGACCCTGGAAAGTGCCTGTTCAAAATTTCTAAAATAATAGGGGTCTCTGCTCCTGAGTATAGGAGAGGCAACCTGCCATCTGTTCTTACTTCCTCCAACGCTACTTATTGGTGTATAGAAATATGGTTGGTACAAGTAGAAATAACTTCCTCCTACAGTTCCATTATGTGCCAAGTCTGGATGGGGCATGAAAGCAAAATCTTGTATCGAGCAAGAATAATACCCAGATTCTGAGGCTCACTTCGAACCCACAGGTTAGAGTGAGCTTCATTGTGAGAAAAGGTTTGAAAAGAAATTTCCCACTGAGCATGATTGCTCACAAAACAAGCAAAGGCCCTCAACTGAACATCCCCTGAAAAAGGGACAGGATTTGAATGGTGATCTAGAGGGCAAGCCATCTCATGCAAATATAATTCACACAACAAATTTTGATCTTCAAAATTACTTCTTAAAAACGTTTCCAAAAATTTTGCTGAGGTCGTTATCTCAAATGACCTCCCTTCTTTCACATCTCTCAACTTAAACCAAACAAACTGTTCAAACAGGAAGACAGGGTAAGAAGACGGAGGTACCCTAGTGCCTAGGAGTTCTTGAGAGCGAGCATACATCTGCTCTCTTTTTTTTCTGCATAAATTGGAACTTTTTCAGCTCCCTTAAATTGCTCTGTAGCTCTTCCTCTCGAAGTCTCTGGGTCATACGTTCTTCTACCCATTTCTCCTCCAGTCTCCTGATAATATTTTTATGCTCGGTAAGAGAAATTATCCCTCCTTGGTATTCCTCCACCTGGCTCTTCCATTTTATTACCTCCATTCTCAGAATTGAGACTTCTGTTGTAAGGTTCAGGATTTCTTCTTCATGATGCTCCTCTTTGTCAGAATCCAGGTCGATGAAATTTCGAAGGGGATCAATCCACACCTTGTCGCCTGATGTGCCACATTGGACACCCTGCACATCTGAAGCTATCTCAGGGGGTGTTGGTTCTTGTGTGACAACATCCTTTTCTGGACTCTCTTCAGCAACAACATCCACCACTCTTGGAGACGCTGGTTCTTGTGTAATAGCGTCCTCTTTCTGGGGTTCTCCTGTGGCAATTTTGGCAGCTGACTGTGAGGACGTTGGTTCTTGTGGAGAAACTTCCTCCTGAATTTTAATTCCATTTTCTACTTGATTATCAGTTGCTATCTCAGCCAGAGGCTATGAGGCTATTGGTTCTTGTGTGACAGAGCCCTGTTCTTCTTTTTCCTCCTGCTGCTAAGATTGGATGTCTTCTTCAGTATGCATCTGCTCCTCAAGGATTTCAGTATCACCTGAGGATTGTGTTTGAACTTGTTCATCTTCACTCCAATGCATATCAGGAATGACATCCACTTCAGGGTTATTTTCTTGTTGCATTTCAAGAGTCCCTACTACAACCTTCAAGGATGTTGGTTCTTGTGTGACAACATCCTGGCTCACTTCTTCATCTCCCTGCTGTTGTGGCTCCTCTTCTATGATTTCTGTGTCATGGGACAATTCTGGAGTCGTAGTACATAATTCTTTATTAAACTCCAGAGTGCCCTCAATCCCTGGTTCTCCTGCCATCTGGTCAGCCACTTGGACAAGCACATTCAGGGATGCTGGTTTTTGTGTGACAGCACCCTGTTCAATCCCATCATTGCCTTGCTGTTGTGGTTTCACTTCTATAATTTTTGTGTCATGGGAGGACTCCGAGGTCATAGTGCAATCTTCATCCCCATAATCAGGAATAACTTCATCCCTTGGTTCCTCTATGCTAGAGTTAGTGGCAACTTCAGCAAGAATATTTAAAGATGCTGGTTCTTATGTGACAACATCTTCTTTATTTGCAACTTTATCCATTGTAGGTGCAGAATGTTGTGTTGTAAAGGCACGAATTACAATCTTGTGGCATGCTTCCTTAAAGATTTCTCCACAGGTGGGACAGACCACTCTTTCTTCCTCATTGTCAGGCTCGGTAGAATTTGGTCCCTCCAATTGATCCGCAGCCTCCACCAATGTGTGCAACTTCCTTTCACCCTGTTTTCTGCATGTTTCTTTCCAATTTTCCAATTCCCTTCTGAGTGTTTGGACTTCCTCTTTTAATAGCCTATTTTCGAACAGAAGTCCTTCAATTTGGGGTTCTTCTTCAACTGGCCCTTGTAGGGCATCAATTGGCCTGGGTTCAAGAATGGGGAACTCAATTTGTGCTTCTAAGGTTGCCCATATTTTCCTTGCTGCTTCTGCTGCTGCAACAGACCTGGTTCTTTTCCTTCTTCTTAGTGGAGATATCTTGATTTCATCATTTGATCTCTTATTTTTTCTTTGTGGTGCTAGAGTTTCTGGATTCACAGCTGAGGTAGAAGTAATGTTCCCAGTTCCAACATTTTCTTGTTCCTCAGGCTGTTCTTCCTCGATCAAAGTTCCTCCCCACTCGGGTGAGGATTCAATGGTCACCAGCTCATTATTTTCTTCTGTTGCCATGGCTCTGTCATCTTTGGGTTCAATTGTCGCAGCATCTAATGCTGCTCCAATTTCACCCTCTACTGTCAAAGCTACCCTGTTATTTAGTTCTTCCATAGGGTTTTTTTGTACATCTTCTCTCAATTGTTCTACTTGTGCCCCTGGTTGATCCTATGATCCAGTTTCATCTCCCCCCCCAATTATATTGGAGGGGCTCCGATCCTCCTGTTGTGCTTCATGTCCCCCCAACTGTGGATGGACCTGCTCTTCTTCTATTGGGATACCTGGATAAGGAGTGGGTTCTTGAACTTGAGCTATAAATTGCTCCTAGGTTATATTGTGTTGAGCAAGGGTCCTTAAGATGATTAATTTAATGAGGCCATGGTGGGTCAATGAGGCGAGTGGATGTTTGGAAACTCGAACAAACCCCACCATATGATACAAATAATTGAGCAAATAATATGGAATATTTAATAGAACCCTGTGATGGAGATGAGATAGTAAAGGGAGTTCAGAATTATAGACGGTTTGGTACCTACCTTCACAGGTGATATATTTCTTAAGAAAAACAACAACTTGATTCCATGGCTGTGGCAATGACTGTAATACTATCCCCCTTTTTGTCATTTGAACCTTCTCCCCCTCTATTAGAAAGTCATGTACTGCTGCAGTAGTGGGGACTCGACGTCCAAACCAAGCCCTTCCCACCTGAGGAGTACCAGTGACCTCAACTATAATGGCTTCAGAAACTTCAATGGGCAATCCCCAAACCTCTGAGTGAGTTTCTGTGAGGTTCAAAGTAAACTGTAAGGCTGCTTCACGGTGAAATCCATTCAGACGTTCAAAAAATTCCGTCCAACCGGCAGCTTGAAAGATAGCGAAGACTGTAGCATTTCTCCTAAGCTCTCGTGTGTTTGAAGGTTCATAACGAGCCGGAATCCCCATGTCTCTGACTTCGGAATTAGTTTTCAGTTCAACAGATTACAGACTCCGACAATGGAGGTTATAGCACAGAGTATGCATGGACCACTGAGAGGAGAGTTAGGCAAATTTGGAAAGTTTCAGCGCACCGGATTATTTGAAATTTTATTCCGAATTGGGAAAGGTGGCGGTTATTCAAGTAGCATAATTAGTCTTTACGTCGCACAGGCAGAGAGTTAATCAATGCAATAATGGGCATAAAAAGGGAGGTACGACAGACATTGTTAAATCATATTGATACTTAATCAAGTGGTTAATCAAAGCCATGCCTTCAAAAATGTGCGCTGGATGTCCTTCGGAGAATAATAGAACGTGTGGTTGCAGACATTGCAGAAGCCGAACTTGTGCATTGTGTAGTCATTAAATATAATCATTATTATGGAGGTACTGCTATAATTCTTTCCGTCGGTGAAGCAAAAACCATCATGTCAAAATGGTCGGAATTATGAGAAATATCACATTATGGGTCAGATTGTCGGCATGATGAATCAGAGCCACATCTAGAGGAGTTGATGGCGTGCAAAAAGATCTGCATATAACACAGGAGTCACAACCATAAGTCATAAAGAAATCGAAGCAGAGACGCGGCTTTCAATGCTAGAAAAATCAGCTAAATATATCGGAGTTGCAGCTGCTGGAAGAGATGTCGCAGCTGCCGAAAAAGATGTCACGGCTGCTAGAAAAGAGGGAAGAAAATGTTAAGCGGATGAAAAGTGACTGCACTGGAGCGACGGGAAACGGGTTTTATGGTCAGAAGTGAAACGGGGTCACAGCGTGTGGGAATGGAAGAAGGCAGAGTTTCATGATGCGGCGACTGCCGGAAATGGTGTTGCAGCCATCAAAAAATGGTGTCGCAACTGCTGGAAAAGGTGTTGCAGCTGTCAAAAAATGGGTGTCACAGCTGCCGAAAAATGGGTGTCGCAACTGTCGGAAAAGGTGTTGCAGCTGCCGGAAAATGGGTGTCGCAACTACCGAAAAATGGGCGTCGCAGCTGCCAGAAAAACAAATTTATTTAAGGTAAAAGAAAAGAAAAGAAAAAAAAATTTCGTGGTGCGGGAAGGCACAAAAAAATGACTTCTGGTTGACAGTCCCGATCTGACCCTCATCCTTGGGCGCTTCCCTGTAAATTTTGGAAAAACAACAAGAAAAAAAAGATCAAGTGCAAAAAGATAACATAACGAGAAAAAAATAGCAATTATTTATGTACAATGATTCATGCGCGATTTACAGTGATTAATTAAAGATTGACAGAGGCAGAGAGAAATTCCTACCCTTGTGGTAGCTGGTAATCTAGATCAACAGCGATTTGCGAGATAAATGCCTCCTTTGAAATTGGTTTACGGTACAGTCGCAGCCTGTGACCATTAGCAAATAATGGTATGCGGTTTTCATCAATAGTTACCAGGCAAACTGTGCTGTTATCAAATACCCTGTCTACTAGGTATGGGCCCATCCATCTTGTGCGTAATTTGCCCTTGAAATCTCTTTTGAATATGGAATCGTATAATAGTGCCCAATCTCCCTCATAGAAGACCTTCTTTTTAATGAATCGGTCATGCCAATTAGATCTCTGTTGTTGAATTAACACTGTCTGGTCCACTACAACTAACCGATTCTCGTCCAGTTCATTCAATTGATTCAATCTTCTTTTCTAGGCTTCAGTTACATCCAGGTTTACTTCGGTGGCCATCTTCAGGGTCTTGATTTCAAATTCAATTGGGAAGATGGCACTTTTTCCATACACTAAATCGTAAGGAGAGAAACCTGTGGTGTTATTCCAAGTGGTGCGATATGCCACATAGTGCTTCCGGAAGCCTATCAGCCCAATCTCTACGATGGCTCTTAACTGTCTTGGTAAGGATGGATTCAATAACTTTATTAGTGCTTTCCACCTGGCCATTGGCTTGGGGATGGTAAGGTGAAGCTACCCTATGCTGAACATGATACTTCCGTAGCAGAGCTTCAAATTGATGCGACATAAACTGCAGTCCCCCATCAGTAACTACTTCCTTAGGTACCCCAAAACGGGTAAAGATTTCACTGTATAGAAATTCGATCACAGCCTGGTCATTAGCCTTCGCTAGAGCTAGAGCTTCTACCCATTTGGTCATATAATCGGTACAGACCAAGATGTAATCTTTATGTTTGGAATGAGGGCTGATAGGGCCAACGAAATCCAGAGCCCATCTATCAAATGGTTCAATTATTGATTGAGGTTGTAGAGGCATTTGATCTAATCTGTTGGGCTGGCCCATCCTTTGGCAGCTATCACAGGACTGAACATATCATTTTTCATCCCTAAGAAGAGTTGGCCAATAGTAGCCCATCCTCAACGCTTTGTGTCCTGTCCTTCTATTTGCAAAATGTCCCCCACAAGGTTCATCATGGTAGGCCTTCAGTATATGAAAGATTTCATCTTCCCTTACACATCTTCTGATTTCAAGATCAAGACCTGTGTAAAAGAGATGACCGTTTACCCAACAATACCTGGCACTTTGCTGGATGATTTTTCTCTTTTCTCTTTTAGACATATGTGTCGGAAGCTTTCCTGCAACCAAGTAATTAGTGACATCTGCATACCAAGGGGAATGAGCTGAAACTGCGAATAAATGTTCATGTGGAAAAGAGTCCTCAACAGGCGAATTATCATCACTGTTAGTGAAACGAGATAAAAAATCAGCGACAACATTTTCTTTTCCAGGTTTATCTATGATGGTAATATCAAATTCCTGTAATAATAAGAGCCATCTAGTCACTCTGGCATTAGTGATGAGTTTGTTCATTAGATATTTAATGGCAGAGTGGTCAGTGTGCACAAATGTAGGATACCCAGTAATGTAGTGTCGAAATTTGTTGATGGAGTAGACAATAGATAAGAATTCCTTCTCGGTGACGGTATAATTAAGTTCAGCAGGGGCTAAGTTTTTACTGATATAATAAATTGCATAAGGTACTTGGCCATCCCGCTGTCCTAAAACTGCTCCAATAGTGATATAAGAAGCATCTGAAGAAATGTGAAAGGGTAGGGTCCAATTGGGCCCTCTTAAGATAGGATTTGTGGACAGCTTCTCCTTAAGCTTAACAAACGCTGTCTGGCATGCTTCACTCCAAACAAACTGCACATCCTTCATTAACAATGAAAACAAAGGAGAAGCAAGTTTGGAAAAATTTTCTATAAATCTTCGGTAGTATCCAGCATGTCCCAGAAAAATTCGCACCTCTTTTTGAGTTGCAGGAGTAGGTATATTTTTTATCACCTTGATTTTTGAGGGGTCCACCTAAATGCCATCAACAGAGATGAAGTGCCCCAATACAACTCCCTCACTCATCATCATATGGCACTTTAAAGAGAGCTGGGTCTGTTCACAGCGAGTTAAAACTTTTTTCAAATTTTCCAATGCTTCTTCAAAATCCTTGCCATAAGGAGTGAAATCATCCATAAAAATTTCCATACTGTCATTAACTAATTCAGAAAATATGCCGATTACAGCTCTTTGAAATGTTGCTGGTGCATTACATAAACCAAAGGGAAGCACTCTGTAAGCAAACGTTCCCCACGGACAAGTGAAGGTAGTTTTATCTTGGTCTTCAGGAGCAATCTGAATCTGATTGTACTCGCTAAACCCATCCAGGAAGGAGAAGAACTTCTTCCCTGATAGGGTGTCGAGCACTTGATCAATAAAGGGCAAGGGAAAGTGGCCTTTTTGTGTGGCTTTGTTCAGCTCCCTATAGTCGACACAGACTCTCCATTTACCATTTTTCTTGGGTACAATTACGAGCAGGGAGACCCACTCCCTGTCTGAAATAGGATATATAAATCCTGCTTCCAAGAGTTTCTGAATTTATTCCTTCACTATGTCCCTAAGATTGGGTTTCATTTGTCATTGAGGCTGACACACAGGCCAGGAGTTGCTTTTAATATAAATATGATGGGTACACAGGTTAGAGGGAATACCCCTCATGTCTGTATACTACTAGGCAAATGACCCCTTGTGTTCTTTTAAGAGACTGATCAGGCGCTTTTGTTCATCTAAGGAGAGGCTGGGGTTAATATTCAAGGTTTTTTCAGACTCTACCTCAATGGGAATACTTTTTGAATTTTTCAATACTGGGATTATGTGTGTGTCACCAACTAGTGCTTCTTCTGTGAGATTTTCTTGTTCTTCCTTACCTAGAGTAATGTTCAAGATTTGATAAACTTCTTTATTGACTGAGGTGGGTTCACTGATGAAGTTATTAATGTCATCGTCTTCAGTTTCATCTTTAAAAGTTAAGGCTTTCCCTATAGTTAATAATGGCTGAACGCCCTCCTTTTCCTCTAGCTCCATCCATAAAGAAGTTTCAACTTCTAGACTCGGTCGAGCTGGAGGATAGAGAGTGAGGCTCTTAGTCTCGGTGCCATCGGATATGGTCATAGACCTAGATCGATAGCTCATGCAAGCATCAGCTGTGGCCAACGAAGGCCTTCCCAGGATCAATGGGTGTCCTCCCAGCTGCGACTTAGGTTGTAAAACCAAGAAGTCAATAGGATACTCCCAAGAGTCAACTGATATGATGAGATCATTTAGAATTCCTTCAGGTTTAATGGTGGATCTATATGCCAGTTCTAAAACAATGGGGGTCAGCCTAAGATTAGTGAGCCCAAGTTTTCTTACAGTCTCAATTGTCATGACATTAATCCCTGCTCCTAAATCTACTAGTACGTTGGGTATCTGTGTATGCCCAATCTGCACAGTGACAGTGGGATTTCCAGGGTCGTCATATTTGGCCAGTAGGGGTTTTCCTGTTATTAATGCAGATAATTTCCCTATGATGTGGAAAGTGGGAGGATCTCTGGGCTTCCTCCTTGGTTTCTTTATGCATAGGTCCCGAACAGTTCTATCATAGATAGGTACGTCTTGAAGAGCTTGAAGGAGGGGGATTTTAACATAAAGATTCTTTAACTCTCCTAAGAGGTTAAACTGAGGTTGTCCCCCTGTCCTTGGTAGCATTAATCTCTTGGGATACGGTGGTTTCCTAATCAGCTGAGTAGGCTGCGTATCGCTGGATTTATCATTTTGTGTTTCAACCATACCATTTGTGGGATGTTCAACATCTTCAATAATGGGGGTTGTATCGGATAGATGTTGTGGATTCACCCCTTCTTCATGTACAGAGGGTGTAACATCTTCTATGATCACAGGCTCTACTATTTTCCCTGACTGTAAAAAAATATCGTTGCAAGGCACAAGAGAAAGGGAGTAGGAAGGCATGTTGACAGTCTCAAATTGATGGACTATTTTATTGTTTGGGTTAGGATTAGGTTGAGCAGGCAGCTGAGGTCGTATCGGTACATTAGGGGCATAATTTTTCTGCAACTGTAGCTGCGACTGCTGATGAGGGTATTGAGGATATTGAGGATATTGAGGAGGATATGGTGGTTGTTGATGTGGAGGTTGTTGAGGAAACTGGTTCCCTGGATGGAAATTCCTCCATCCAGAAGACCAAGAAGTAGGTTGGTGTGGTGGCTGTGTCCAGGGATTCCATGAGTTATAATTTTGTATTGAAGATGGAGAAGGGTTCCACTGAGAATAATTTCAAGGGAATTGTGTATTCACATTTTGCATATTATTCCAATTGCTCATATTATTCAAAAATGGAAACGAGCCTGGGGTCATACCTTGGTTTTGAGGCTGCCAAGGTTTCTTTTGTGCAATGAAGTAGGCCGGTTCCACCTCTAGAGTTGATGCCTGCAGACCAGCCTTCACTTGGGGAAGTGATGGGCATTCTTTTGTGTCATGGTTCAGCTCGCACATCTGACACACCTCTACCTTGTCAAGCGAGCACTCCCTCAGAGGATGGTTTTTTCTACATCGAGGGCAGAACACACCTAGTGTGAGGTCCTCTAATTCCTGTTTTTGCTTTGCCTTCGGGACGTCGATTTTCGAGGAGATAGAGCTCATCATTTATATTTTAAAATTTTCAAGGAGGTTTCCTATCTCTGTACGGGTGGCTCCTCCATTAGATGACTTTTGAGTTCTGTCGAAGACATCGTGTTCTAGCTTATCTAGTTTGTCCTGCCTGTTATTCCTGGAAGATCTCCTGGAGTACCTTTTACATAATTCCACAATATTTTCGAAAGATTCCTTGGAGATATCCCCCTTTCCTAACAGGTTTAACATATCTAGGAAATCATCCCTAATCCCATGAAGCAGGATTATGTTGAGCACATCTAACCCCATGTTCATTTGTCCAGCTCTTTGTACATTGTATAAGAGCCTTTCTACAAACTCTTCCAGACTCTCGTTTGCCTTCTGCACCATTTTGAACAATTCTTCTCTTTTGTCTTTGGTGTTGCAATATTCTTGATATTTCTCTAGGAACACCTGTTTCATCTTGTCCCAAATAGTGACAGTTCCACCCCCTAGGCTCATGAACCAGCATAATGCATTGTCCTTCAGAGTGGCGGGGAAAAGCTTCAGCTTTTGTGCATCAGTGACATAGTCGTAGCTGCGACAGAGGATATCAAACTCGAAAATAAATTCGTCTAGGTCCTCTGTCGCTTTTCCATGGAAGCGAGGCAACACTGATGGTGATATATTTTTCATAGGGGCTGTCCCTTCTGGATACTGAATCGGGAATTGAAGTGTAGCCATCGTTCCTTCAGGAAGGGAATGATTTTCATGATGATGGTTTTCTCCCATTGCCTCTTCCTCGTCAAATTCGTGTCTGTTACTCATTCCTTCTTCTGTTTTCTCTTCTTCTTTTCTCTCTTCGTTTGTTCCTTCGTTCCTCTCCTCGTTCTTTTCTTTGTTCTTCTCCTCATTCTTTTCTTCGTTCTTCCACTGATTAGAAATCTTCTAGTGGAACTATGTCCACTCTTCTTCAGTTACAACCTTCTCGTAAATGTGGTAGATCGAGCTCCTACCAGCAGGTCCAATTGTACCAGCTTTGTCCTCTCCTGCAAGGATATTTGAGGAATTCGCGGCTACTCGTGTGTTCTCCATTGTGGACCCTAATGCTAGTGCCCCAGGATCGACAGGGATTTTTTTGATAGGTGTTTCCTAATGGCAATCCCTGGTGGATGAATTAGTTTTGTCAACAAGATCGTTAATGAATGTCCTTTTGCCCAATTGTAGACCTCGACCGCGACCCAAACCACCTGCACTGTTATTATTTTGTGGGGTTTTGGGAGTCGAAAGATGATCATGCTTTACCCTTCTTGTGTTCATGCAACCCAAATCATTACAAAAAAATGGAAAAGATTGAATAGAAACAATTACAGGATGCAACTAATGATGGTGTTTAATCTTTATCCTTCCCTGGCAACGGCGCCAAAATGTCGGGCACCCAATATGCAAGTGAATTACAACTAACATACAGAGTGTACAATATTTATTGTCAACCCGGTAAAGTCTTGTATTTCAAGGATAACATGCACAGTATATGCTTAAACATGAAATCACTGTAATTGAACAATACTATCCTCTGTTCGGCTATGCTCATCCCAAGAATCTAATTAATCCAGTTACCTTCTAAGGAATGCAATCACGATTACCTTCTGCTATGTCTTGATCTAAGAATGGAAAAATAAAATTCACATCTAAATTACGATTGCAGATAAAAGGAAATCCTGTTCACATCACTTAATGATTAACTCAACTATCTAATCCGATTGTCCTAGGAATCCAAAAACATAAATTGAATATTGATCTAGGAATTCAAAATACAAAGATTGAGTTCAGCTGTTCTAGGAAATTGAAGTACAGGAATGAAATTCTGTAATCATAAAAATAAGAGACAAGTTGCAAAGATTCATGGAAACAACAACTAAAATATCTAAGGATGAACAGAGCTGTTACAGTTACCACACGAATTGCATAAGAAATAATTACCTACTCAGTCGACTGTCACACTATGCCACTACAGGTATCCAAGGAATGCAATCACGACACACTGTAAATCCACACTTGTTATAGCTTCCTATGAAGAAATAAAATTAACATAACATCACACAACAAAATAATTAAAAAGTCCTAATTTAACTCAGCGATCCCTGTGGAAGGCGGGCCCATCCTTCACACAGAGATGCTGGCTGAACACACGTAAAAAACCTTTAGATCAGAAGTAACTCCTTGTATTAAAACACAGAATGATTACACAATTCCTCCTCACAGCTACTACAATGAATTGATTATATGTTCAACAACCCCTGGCTCAAAACAGTTCTCTGTATTTATACAATGTAAATCATAACATCCTATCCTATTATGGGGCAGCCATGAAGATCTCTGATCTTCAGGCGCCCTAAATGACAACAGCTGTTACAAACGTGGCAGGATGAAAAATAGGAAACATAGGAAAACTGTTAATCACCCCAGGAGTGACAATATCTTCAGATTACGGCTACACACAAGCAGCAACGCACTGTTGACCTCCAAGTCTGACGCATTCTGTTACAGCTACCTTGACACAGCTTTGTCCGGGATATCGCACTGGAACCGCATTCCTTGGGTAATGATAGGATGGATGGGGATCAGCTTGAGTGATGAATACCCATTCTTTTTGTAGCCTGTTTAGCCTAATTCTTCCTGCAGTCCATATATCTCAAAATACCTTTATAAACCATCATATGTTAGCACATCGAGAGATACGAAGCCTTAATTATCACAATCATAAGTATTAATAAAATAAAACAATGACCAATCATACCTTGGTGGTTTGAAGAGTAGAGTGGGGGTAAAACGTTTATTTGGCATGCTCAATGGGGTAGGATAGAACAAGAAGAGGTAATTAAGGGTGGTCAAAAGAGGCCATTTATGGGCCCAACAAAGGAGTTGTGTAACTGATGTACATATCATACCTTGGTGGTTTGAAGAGTAGAGTGGGGGTAAAACATTTATTTTTTCATGCTCAATGGGGTAGGATAGAACAAGAAGAGGTAATTAAGGGTGGTCAAAAGAGGCCATTTATGGGCCCAACAAAGGAGTTGTGTAACTCATGTACATATCCATGAATGAGTATAATTGCCAGCATATTTACTAAGCCTCTGTCCAAAACAAGCTTTGTATAGTACAAATGAATCCTCTAGTTGAAGAGGGAGTATCGATGTATTTTCACAGGAAACAACAGTTAAAAGTACCCAAACTAGTTAGTCATGGTACATGACTCAGGCGGCTAGGGGTTGTGATACCTTATGGAGAGAATCCACATGAGTAGAGACATGGTCAAAGTCTTGGAGACTATTGGATACTCTAGAAGAGTTATAGTCTAAAATGTCAAATAACATTTAAAACCTCTTGGAGAGGTTAGATAGACATATAGTTGGCTATGTGGGGTACTGTAATATGAAATCACTATGAAAGAGATCAGGCCTTGAAGAACATCATAGAGAATGGAATGCTCACTAAGAACTTCTTCAGATGGTAGAAGACGCTTGAAATCAACAAATGTTGAAAATTGAAAGAAACGGTAAGATTTATTTTTGCATGATAATTACACATTTAATGTTTTGTTTATGATGGATATGAAATCCATAGTTCCTAGTATAGAGAAACTGCATTCTAGATCGGACCCAAATTATGCTACTTTGAATACGTAGTTGGTTGGTCTCGTAAAGTACCTAGCAGACCTGTTGTATTTTTATGCTTGTGGATAAGAATATGTTTGAGTACCTTTGAGGTACATTAGAATAGGTTATTTAATGTATTTTAATACATATTAGACCTATTATATAGCTTGGAATTAGCTATGTTTATTGTGGCTAGTACTACAAAAGCTGAGTGTATTGTGGCTAGTACTACAGAAGCAAGGTGCCAATGTTAGAGAGAACTACAGAAGCAAAAGGTGTTTTGTAAATAGTACTACCTACTGAGGAGTAGTCTAGCTTGGGAATTTTTCTACTAGGGTGAAATACTTGAGCCTACAATTATTAGGTGTTAATATTCAAGCTTTCTGAAAAACCCTATGTGTTATGATAAAACACATTGAGATGAAGTTTTACTTCATCGAAGTCATGGTTATGTAAAACAAAAATTTCAGTACATATCTATTGATGAGCAGATTACAAATTTGTGAACAAGTCATTGTTAGTAATGAAGTTTAAACACTTCCAAGATAAGCTTGGTATGACAAGAAATTCTTGGTAAAGCATAGAATGTATACCTTGCTGAGAGGGAGTGTTGAATGTATAGCATCAAGAGTCATTCTTTGAACTTGTGATTAATATCAAGTCGGACTTGTGAGTCATATCAAGTCCTATGTATCCTCATATGATTGAGGTGGTGATGTTGTAGTGTAAATCTTATGATTAATATCAAGTTGAGTCTTGTGAGTAATATCAAGACTAGAGTTGTGAATAATATCAAGTCAAGTATTATCATAGAAGTACCCTATGAGAATGGATCTCCACTTGCGAATATGATCTTGTGTTGTATCAAGACTGTGGACCTCCATTTGTTGAGGTGGTTATACTATGTGATATATTGTTAGTCATGGTCACTAAGTGCTATAAGTATCCTTTAGGGCTTAGCTACCCCAAGTGTGAATTACTTTAGCATACAACTACATGGCCCGACGTAATATATATATGATCATCAATATGTATGGAATAATTATTCTGAGTATGATATGATAACTTGGATAAATAATACACATATGAACCATGCATAAATTATTTAATGATAATGCGTTAAGCATAGAGAAAGAGAATTCGAACTGCCCATACAAATTTCTAAGTGAACTCAAGTTATAAAGCTTCAGTAAAATATTAATTCCTCAATCTATGCCTTAGTCAATGCATCAATTGAACTATTAATGAATGTAATCAATTAATTAAAGAATGGATTAATGTTCATCAATTGACATGCATCAGTTAACTAAAGAGATTCATGCAAAATTTAATGATAGAAATTACGCATGGATGGCACTAAGAGTGAAGCACCAGTGACACTTAATTTATCTTGTTAACTAAGTGATCAAAAATCAGTTAAAGATTGAGTTCACTTGACATTTAGTTAACATTCAATTCAAGTCAGTTAACATTCAACTCAAGTAAAGTTAGCATTCAGTTCAAGTAATTTAACATTTAGTTCAAGGAAGTTATCATTTAGTTCAAGTAAGTTAACATTCAGTTCAAGTTAGTTAACATTCAATTCAAGTAAGTTAACATTTAGTTCAAGTGAGTTAAAATTTACTTCAAGTCAGTTCACTTTCAGTTCAAGACAGTGAACATCCAGTTAAAGCTAATTGAGGAAAGGAAGGGTGATAATGTTTGCATGGAGGGAGTTATAGTTAGCTCCTCCTTCTGAATGGACCATGTGGTGGTCTTAGTGCATTTACTGAGCCTCCTATGTGCTATCTTATGCATGCTAGGGTTTTGTCTTGTTATTAATATGCTAGGCATATGGAAAGTTCAATATAGTTGCAGACAGTTGTTTTTGCAGGGTTACATTGGATCCCTCTCCTTTACTGTTGTGGTGATATCTATTATCAAACAATATGCTTATGTGTTGTAAACCATTCTCTGCAAATCTATCTATCATACTCAAAGAATTATTGGGTTTTTCATCTTCCATGTTTGGAGGGTTTTCCCAGGGTATATCTTATCTCTCATTGTTTATTGATTTATATGGCAGATTTATGGAGTTGATTTATGTGGCTAATATAATTATGAGATTTATATGTGGTGGATACATTTATGTGGATAATATATTTACGAGATTCATATATGGCTGATATATTCATATGTGGCTGATTTATGAGATTCATATGTTCTGAATTTGATCGATAAAATTTTTAATGTTCAAGCTTCTGTGATTTTACTCAAACATCAACAAAATTTTGCTTGGAACAAATTTAGCATTTTTCACTTCAACTTCAATGTTTTTTTACACCATCAAATCTTGTTGTCATAGCATTCATTTATTGGTCAAACTATTCAAAAAAATACGGTCATTTTTTTTGTTATATCAGTGTTTGTAATCATCATTTGAAACTTTTCAATTATCATCATGACATATTCTAAAATACAAATGTGCAGGCACTGAAAGTTTGCATATGACAACATATTTCATATCTAGACATGAGTACACTTACAAGTGGATAGAAATAGAACATGGAATTTTGATACATGATAGTCCTTCAAGTTTATCATAGAATAACATAGAGATTATGTTGATTACTTGTGTTTTCTTTGATGTACCTAGATTGATAGGTCGAAGGAGATCTTATCGTGGTTCCATCAACAAGTCACGGGTATAGCAAACACGCTCAAGAATATTTCTATTGAAATTGTTATGAATACACATTTCCCATTTGCTGGCATGAGTATGCAAATAGGAAAAGTATTGCATTGAATCATTTCTCAACAAACCATGTGCTTTTGCAATTGATGGCCATCATGTTGAGAGAATTGATTACACATTGGCTAGGCATGGGATTTTATGGTTGATATATTTTTATTATTGTCCAGAATATTACATCTTCGACACACTTGCAATGCTATTACATTCGATAGTCATCCACCGAAATCAAAGAAGGGTAGTGAATTATTCCAAGGAATTTTTGGCTCACAAAGATCCAAAATCCTTGCATTAGATGAAAACATAATTAAGCAATAGTTTTATGCAAGTGTTGCACATCATCAATGACTCATGTTCATATATTCATTGAATGGCTCTTTCTGTTGCAGTCTTGCACACTTCTTCATAGACCAATTTATGGGGTGATGTTTTCTGTGTTAAATTGTTTTTGAGATGGATAAAAGTCTCGATCTCGATATGGTCATTTGAAAATGCACAATGGTACTTGTGTTTTAAAGTTGATTATGGTAAGCATGGGATTGATATTCTATTCCATGATCAAGTAACAGGTTTTGGACATTTTGAACCATTGTTATCATGTAGATAGAGCATAGGTGTTCTTCATATGAAAAATACACCACCCACATGTCAATTTCCATAAACTGGTCAACATGTACAAATAGACATGGCATCAACCCAAAAAGAGATAGCTAAACAACATATTTTTCTAGTGGACATGGTTTTCATTGATTGTCATGACTCGTTATTTGATTCAGTTTGAACCATGGTGTCAAATTTTGATGTGATTTCTTTGCAAAAATAAATTGCACAAACATTTTTTAATTGCTTCAATTCAAATGATATTAGAGAACTCAATTGCTTCATAGAACATATGCAACAAAGAAGCATTATGGAAGAACAATGTATTTACAGTCCAACATCCTTTGTTATCGACTTATCAATGCCATATAGATACGGAAAAGTAGAAGGCAATGCATTTTCATTGCAATAAACAAGTGAAAGATTACATCCAGCAAATGGATCTTTGAATACAATTTGCCTAATTGATTTTTCTATTGACAACACACATGTGCATTTTTTGCCATTGTATAAAGATCAAGGGGTCAACTCAATTCCATGCACTTATCTTGTAGACATGGATACCAATATCCAAATGAAAGAAATCCACTATGCAAATGTCGGAACAATGCAACTTGGAAATGAAATTTCAAAAGAACATGGTTTTGGACAAGAACAAGCTTCGGTGGTAGCTTCCAAAAAAAAGTATTTGCAGGAAAAACAATGACACGGGAACAGAGAAATTACATAATCTAAAGAAAAGAATAAGAACACATAACCATGTTATTCCGACTATGAAGAAAAAATATGCAAAACCTTCCATTGTAATAAAAGCTTATTTAACTAGTATTAAAGACACACTGACACATGCTTGCATTGTTTGCGAAAGAATGCAATTCAAAAAAGACATGGACAGGGTTGACAATGTTGTTGTGCGGAACTTTGCATTGTTGTCCATGGATGGTGGGTCAATGTCACTTGAACTAGATGAAGAAATATGAAAAAATAGTCTTGTTAATGAACAAATACCTAAAATTGTAGTTCCTTCACAAATTCACCACAATAAAAAGTTGATTTAGTCACAATTCTAATGCCACTCAAAAAAATATCGGTGTCTCCAAGACTAACCTTTTCTTAGATAAGAATTTTGGGATACAAAAGAGCACAAATTGCACTTACAAGAACAGTTATCAATGTCCTTGCAAACTCGAACAATATACACAAATATTTGCGTAGAATCTTTATAGATTTAGAAATTGTTGCAGTAATGTTGAAAAGAAAACTAGAATACATGAATGGTTATTTTTCTGGGAATGTCTGCCCTTGTATTGTTATGACCACTTTGAATGACCCCTGCAATACTCTATTTTACAAGACTAAGAACATTACAATTGACATTGCATGGGAACAAATTGTCAAAAAAAACATTGAGCTAACTAGACAGTCACAAATGCATACACACATAAGTGATTCTAGTGATAGTGAAAGAGACCTAGAATTTCCCAATGAAACAATGGTTCATGGCTATGGTTAATCTCATCAACTAGAGGATCTAGAAAATGGAATCATACAAATTGCACCTTCTAACGAATTCAAATCCCTAGTCATTTTCCAATACAAGTTTTTCTGAAGAGCTAAAATTTCGTACATTGTTCTTTGGATATGGAAGACCTAAAGATATTATAAAACATTTTAATTACCCACAAACATCACAATGGAAGTTACAACATGTGTCAAAATACTTTTCAAACCACAACACAAACACCATTTTCAAATTAGTGTGTGTTCTGATTCACTAGACATGGAGTTTTGCATGGATTTCAAGACAAAAAGGGTAGTTAAAAGGAAAACCTCTTATTGCAATAGACATAAAATATAAAGCTAGTCTTCAGAAGGTGTTAAAATCACAAGTTTCTTATCAATGTCTAAGAATCATACACACATCTCCAGATTAATTTGAACATAAAATAAAATTTGTCTTTGCAATGATTCAACAACTTGGTCCAGGCTAGTTTTTGGTCACATTCACTAGTGCTAAACATATTTGGCTTCCTCTTTGTGATGCATTGCAAAAGAGTGGAGACAATGTTTCTTCCAAAACTGGTAAATAATACATTCCTCAGACAATTGATACATTGATAAGAGAAAACCCAATGCTTTGTATTCACTACTACATTTATATAATATCAGCAATGCGATCTCTGATTTTGGCAAACACTGAATTGTTTGGATAAGTTGTAGACTACTTCTTCATTACTGAATTCCAAAGCAGAGGCAATGAACATGACCATGATTTTATATGGAAAAAAAATTCCCCTGTGTATGGGAATTCCTCTCATAAATATGTTACAACATTTGTTGATAGATACCTTTTCTCTTACTCTTTTCTTCTTTTTGAATAATTGACCAAGATCCAAACACATCACCACACAAAAACTTGCAAAAAATATTGGCATTCCAATTGTAGATTTAATTTTCCTTTTCCTTCGATGAACAAAACTATAATTTTGCAACCTTTAGCCGATGTTGATGACAAGATGATTAGAAAATCAAAGGCGTTGTTCCTTGTTCTAGAACAAAATACCTTCCCAAATTTTTTTCCCTTTGATATGTTTCTTTCATAACTAAATATAAAAAAAGAAAAATTCCTTGTCTTTCTTTAGTATGTGTTGCATTGTTATGCTTTGCTTCTAAAACAAGACCTTGTTGATGTGTGGATTAATTCATTTTTCAAACAAATTCTAACCCTTTGGCATGTAAATACAAATTCGTAATTCATTCTCAATTCCTATGCTGCAACAACATACTATAGCTCCTGCATTACAAACATGGACAAGACAATGACAACTGCTTTGAAAAAATAAGGAAGCAATTCCTTCTTGACCATGATAACAATTTTCAAACAATACACAAACTTGAAAATGTACTTTTGAACATGCAATAAATGTCCATTCAGAAGGCTATTTATATTGTTTTTTCATTGTCTCTGTACACAAGCTCTAGGAAAACTATATTCATCAATACAGGGCCATCTGACAAAAGAAACTATGTCTTGAAAAACCAAAAGAGTTTGTCCCTAGATTTAGATAATTCGAAAAACATTACATTCCCATCATTAATTAAAAAGTACACAATAATACCTCTTGATCTTGACCATGTTACCTTGTCTGAGTATACCTCCTATTATATATGCTCAAACTCATGCCTTGAAAAAGAAAATGAGTTGCAGTCATATGTTATGTCCAATATAATGACCATAAAGACCTAGAAAAATTTCACGAAGAGAAAATGATATTGTTTGTCCCCTTTCGAGAAAATCAATAGGCACTGAAAAAAAATACAAAAACATGAGCAGAGGAATACTGGTTTCATAGACTTTATAGAAAAAGTTTGTAGCTAGAGAAAAAAAAAATTGGGATGACATTGACATAGTGGCCAAGGAAATTGACTCAAAAAATGAACAATTTTTAATGACAGAAACATATAATGAAGAGCAGCCTGTCACATCCACATGTGATAAATATGACATTAAAAATGATCTCATGCATAGAACATTATCCAAGAAGGTCGCATCAGGATATGGAAACACGTTTGAAACTATGAAACTCCCCCATATCATTAGAGAAGAGGCTTACTATGACATTAGGAAAAAACTTAACAAAGAACAATAAGCAATAGTAAAAGAAATCGTAATGAGGAAAAACTCTAGTCCATCCACACCAATTCACTTTTTCATGACAAGGGTTGCAGGAAGACGAAAAAACATTCATTGCAAAATAAATATACCATGCGATTTTCACTTTTACAACATGGACCTTCATAGTGATCCTCTAAAAAATGGGGGTTGTTGTTGCATTTACTAGAAGAGTTGCACAAAATGCAAATGGTGTTACTTTGCATTCATCCATTCACTTGCCTTTGACATTGACAAACATGCTTCCACTAAGTTCCAATTCATTGGATTTGTTGTCCAAGGATTTTGAGCAACTATGACTTGTTTTGATAGATGAAGTGTCTTTAATTGGTGCTTGGATGCTGTCGAACATTGATAAAATATTGCGCAAAATTATGCATACTCCCAACTCTCCACTTGGAAATTTGGATGTCATATTTTGTGGGGGCTTATGTCAATCACAACCTATCAGAGATTCTTGGAAATTTGAATGGGTGAATATCAACTCCAACCCACTTCCTTACAGCTTCTGGAGAAATAATGTCAATTGCTTTCATCTGACACAAGATATAAGGGAATAAAATACAAATTTCATCTATATTTTGAATAGAATCAGAACTTGCTCACAAACAAATTCTGACGTTGAATTCTTGAATAGCCATTGTTATAAAATAGCACCAACTGACCCAACATTTTCCCTCCTTTTTTATAAAAACAAGTATGTCGATGAACACAACAAAAAGATGTTAGCACTTGTCCAAACAAGTCCATATACATTAGAATCAATAGACAAAAAATAGACACAATAGAAATCAACTCGTATCAAAGTGGCCAAATGGACTCGTCATCTGCAATTGTCATGAAACAAGACATGCTCGTTGAACTAGTTGGAGGAAACTTTGATGTAGATAATGATCTTGTGAAATTATGGTGCAAAAGGCATATTTAAAGAGTTCACATCAAATGAACTTAACATAGTATGGATTGAATTTATATTGCCATCAATTGGCCATATGCAGCAAACGAAAATGCAAAAACATTTTACAGAAAGCTGTAATGTACCTTTCTGGGACTAAGGCACACTTGTGAAAAATTTTAAGAAAAATAATGACTAGTTTTAACCAGACTTATGAAAACACTAACAAAATTTAACCAGACTACCCAAAACTTGGTACAAAGGTTAAATTGCATGTATAAGGACATTAACAATAGCCTACAATATCTGATACCACGTTAATGTACCAATCAGATATGATTGTACATTAATTCGCTTTTCCAAAACTTTAAAACAAAACAGTGAAAATAGAGGGTTTAACTGGTCACTTTAACAAGGGATCAAGAGGGAAATTCCAAAACTGTGAAAGGTGGGAGGTATGTGATAGATTAAGGATACTTTTCACAATGTAGTGGGACAATTTATGTTTCAAATGTTAGCGAGGCTAAAGTCTACTCCAAGGCTCAAGGGCACCCCAACATATGCAAACTAGATCTTCCGCTTTGCACTTCCTGAAAACCAAGGGTGAGGGATTTTGAATTGGGAAGGATTGGAGAAATTAAATTTATAGTAATATATAATTTGGGGTTTGAATCTACAATTTTAGGAATGGTTTTATAATTTTTAGTGAACATACAAACAAAATAGACACTTAGGAATGCACAACTAGTTTCAATTCAAGGCTTCCCAAACAGTGGATAAGGGTCACAAATTCTGATTTTTAGGCTTGGGTTGGACTCAAGAAGGTATTAATGAAATAAAATGACTAATATAATAGAATTTGGACTCACAAATATCCTTTACTATCAGTGACATCAAAACTAGTTAATTTTTAATGCACAAAGAGAAAGCTTTGGAAAAAGATACAATCAAACAACCACAAAGGATCACAAACCCATGATCAGACATATATCAAAGATCAAATACATTAATAAGAACATAATAAAGGTACATCATCAGTTTATAGTGGCATTAAAAGTGTTTATGATCCCAAAACTCTCAGAGAGTTCTCAACTCAAGGATTCTTACAATATATAAGCAAAATTATTCAATGAGAAGATGAGAGGATGAAATAGCAGTGTTGGATCAGAACCAAAGGTGTAATATGAGAATCAGATAGCTCATGGGAGTCACCAAATCAACCAATATCTCTCACAAGAGAGCGCCACTAGACTATTTCTCTCTTCCTTATTGAAATTCCTCATGAGTCCACGTCAAACTTGTACTATTCTCTGCAACAATTCTAGAGGCTCATATTCTTCATGAAAAGAGATGGATCGTACCTACAAATCAGACATAAATTTCTACACAAGATGCACTGTAATAATAGAAGAAAAATATAACAATTACTATGGGGCACATCTCCCACAGTTGGCTAAGGGCACATCTCCAAAGCCTAAAGAAGCTTTGATCTTTCTCAATCATAATATTAGACTGTCTAAATATGTGAAATGGTGTGCTCATGCTTCTTTTATAAACATCTCTTCCGAAAATAATAAAGTAATAATAATAATTGGAGATAACGACTTTGTCTTCTTAGATTCATTGTACTTGTTCTCTCATTCTTTCCTTGCACCCTCATTTACTGAAGTGGAACTTTCTTGCTTTTCCTAAGTGATTAGCTTTTCTTTCTTTTGGAAACTACGCCCCCTCTTGCTTTCCTGATGTTTCATGCTTTTCACAACTATCTTATTTTATGTACCTTACTATTTTGAAGCTTTGAATTAATGCGCTGAATGGGTGTATCATGGAATTATGGACCTATAACAACTTACATAATGAAAAATAGTTTCACATAACTCCTATGATAATTTTACTGAAACTAGCTAGATTTCTATGCAAAAAGAGAAATACTTAAAAAAATGAAGCACAAATGACCATGGAAGCTCACAACTTAACACTCAGAACAAATATAAAATATTGGACACATGTTTAGCAACATCGAGCATCCATTTGTATTTTTACAGCTCCAATTGAAGCATACAAGTTCCAACTTTAACAAATAGCTCACAATGTGTATGATATGTTACATAGAAGAAGAAATCTTTGATGGAAGAATGAGAGAAGGGTTGAAACCACTGTACCATGAACAAAAGAAAAGGATGAACATTTGATAACTCACGGGATGCATGAAATCATCTATTATCTCTCACAAAGGGTGCAATCATACCAACTGCTCTCTTTTCTTGATGGAACTCCTCACAAATTGACCTCAAAATTGGTTGGATCTTTGCATCAACTATGGAGGCTCAAATTATTCATGAAGAGAGATGTATCAGACCTCAAATCAAACTTTAATGTCTCCACAGGCTACAATTTCAATCATGGAAGAAGACTAGAAAATTTACTATGGGGCACATCTCCCACAGTTGGGTAAGGGCACATCTCCAAAGCCTAGAGAATCTCTGATCTTTCTCAATCATAATCATAGACTATCTAAATATGTGAAATGGATTGCTCATGCTTCTTTTATAAACATCTATCATGAAAATAATAAAGTAATAATAATATTAATTAAATTATTATTTTTGGAGATAATGACTTTGGCTTCTAAGATGCATTGTACTTGGTCTCTCATTCTTTCCTTGCGCCCTCATTGACTGAACTGGAACTTTCCTATTTTTTTGCTTTTCCTAACTGATTACGTTTTCTTCCTTTTGGAAACTGTGGCCTCCCTTGATTTCGTGATGTTTCCTGCTTTTCACAACTAACTGCTTTTTTGCACTTCCTTGCTTTGTGCACTAACCTTCTTTATGCACTTTCTTGTTTTTCATTGGTTTTTGCTTTGTATTTATTTCCTTAAGTTTCCTTCTTTTGCAAGGGAAACTATTTGTCCCACCTTATCTCCTTTTCCAACTCATTATTACATTTAAATAAAATTTAATACTCAAAATAATATTACATCCCTTCTAAATTAATTTAATAAAAAATACTTTGGCCATAATTTATGCCCTAGATAACTTAATCACTTACCAAGGTAACTTGGCCTCAAATTATTCCCTTATTATTAATTTAATACTATAACCCCATGGTATGGATTAATTAGTGTTCTGAACATGGTGCTACCAAAAAATGGGGACATGACAAAAGCACCCCAAATACATGGACACCTATCACAAGAATTACTAGACAAATGACATCCATGGGCCAAAAACATATAATTCGACAACAATTTCCATTTCGATTGGCATGTGCATATACTATCCATAGATCACAAGAACTTACAATGGACAATTTTACATTTGATCTAAAATGCATTAGCCAACATGGACTAGTATATAATACATTGTCACGTGTTAAAGACATGGACAATCTATACTTGCTAAACAAATTACAGCACAAGAATTTTTTCCTCTCATATAAATTTTCCATGGAAATGGAAAGGCTTCAAAATGAGGCCTCATTAAAATTCTAGTATGGCCTTTCAACAAAAGAAAACAACGATCACTTGCTTATATGCTCACTCAATACAAGAAGCCTTCAACTACACATGGACAGTGTTGTTAATGACTACGACATAATGAAAGCCAAAATTCTATGTTTGCAAGAAACACATATAGATTATTTTCCACCTGATCCTCTTCTTGGGAAAAAATAGTGCTTCCAGTCTGTATACAATATGCACGGTGTGCTAACATGTTATACAAAAAACATAGTCGTTGAAAAACGATTCACATATTCAACAAACTTTGTTGAAGCAACTATTTCATGTTTTTCAATTAATAACGCTATTGTCAAACTAGAAAATGTCTAGATTGCATCGTATGCACCAATCGAGCAAATGTATTCATTTGTTATCCATACATTGAAAACTAGTTTTCAGAATGAATATCTCATACTGCATGGTGACTTCAACATTGACGTGTTGCAAGATTGCAATAAGCATAGTGCATTTTCCTTTTCTATGCATAGCAATGTTTTTTCTTTGCATACAACAAAAGCAACAAATATATGGCTCATTACTTGACCACTTTTGGACAACATTTCCACTTAATCATGTAAAAATGCAATTTTCTGAAGCTTATTGGATAAGCCATCATGCTAACTATCTTTAAATTCCCTACAACATATTTGCATATTAATTTCAGAAAATGGAAATTATACATTTATCATGATTGTTGCAATGCATCACCATCTTTTCTTGCTTCTAGTTTGATTAGTTGTGTTACAAACAAATTGTTCTAAAACAATTTCCTCTAGAATTTTGTATGCAATTTATTCTTTAAAAAAAGAAACAAACGAAACATTTAAGCTTGCAGTTGTTACAAAAAAAACCACCTCTTATGGCATTGGTACAAATAACAATACCATAAATGTATCTAGAAATAATTTGTTGTTTTCTCAATTATTGCAAGGCAAAACAAATTCCAATCACATCAGCCATTATTATATAGATTTCCTCATCTACAAGTTCAAATGTGTTTGAAGGCGATGTGCTGACGTTTTTATGGACCATCATGTAACAAGAATCAAGGTTCTTTGATCAAAGAAGAATTGGCACATGTTGATCTTGTGGGAAGAGATGGTCAGCGAACAATAACAATAAGCATGAACAATAATATTGTCTCATGATTCATGAAGTACTTCACACCCAATATCAATGTACAGATCTCAAATGCCAATCACATCAGCCACTATTACGAAGCTTTGGGATATGACAACCAATTGACAGTTTAGGTCAAGGTGGTTTCACCAACGGTATAATTAGTTATGTGTAACTGAAGGTTTGCTTAAATATGTGGCCTATTGAGGTTGATATTGAGCTGGGGCTTTAAGTCCTTTCTGGGAAAGTTTGTAAACTATTGAATAAAGACTGCATGCCCTTGTCCCGTGGATGTAGCCCACATTCAATGGGTGAGCCATGTAACTTCTGTGTTTCTTGTGTGATTGGATGTTTTGTGTAAATCTGTTATACTTTCTTGTTTTCTATAGTTACATATTTATAATTAATGTGAGCTTAATACCCAACAAGTGGTATCAGAGCTCAGGTAAAGAGAAAACAACGTTAGGTTGCAAAGAACAAGAAGAACCGCCATTCATTCCTGTGTAAGGGAGGTCCGCCTTGTGCAAGAGAGGGAAAGCTTGTATAGCAGAGTAGAGGAGAGCTCGCTGACTGCTAGCAAAGAATAATTCGCGTGCGAGTGGAGATTCGAGCCACCATTTCAGTAGAGAGAAGCCCACGAACAAAATGGAGCAGTGTTGGAGAGTTGTGTTCGAAGAGAAGTCTGCTAACCTGAAGAAGGAACCCGAGCGCCGTCATGGAAGAGTTCGTGGAGTCTGCTGCGTGAAGCAGAGGTATGAGATGAAGCCCGTGGAGCCTGTATGTTACTCTGGCAGTGGCGGAGTCTCGCCGTTCTTTGTGGGAGAGCCCATGAGCCTGTGAGGGAGCCTTGCAAGAGCCGTCAGAGCCTGCGTGAAGCCGTGGAGGAGGCCCCAGGAGGATGTGCGATCATGCAGCATGAAGGAGACAACTGCAATGGTGGGAAAATCGCTGCTGCAGAGGAGACATTCATTGTTTCCTATGTTTGCTGAAGACTGTGTCATCGTGAAGGGCTCAAAGAGTTACTGTGCTATAAGGGAGGTTCTGTCTGTTGCTGACCCGTACGAAGAGAGATCCCATCTGGTTCCTGAGATCTCATCTGCTAGTGCAAGCAGCTGTGACTGGTGAAGGTGAATGCCAGCATGAATGCAAGGTGAATGCCAGCGTGAAGGAGGAAGAAGTGCCGGGCAGGAGAGCCAGTGCTGCCGCCTGTGCTTCCTGGGAAGTGACGCTACAGTCGGGTAACGTTTATTAAAAAAATAAAAATTGCCACAAGTTCTAGCAGTGGAATATGATAAAAAGAAATAACAGTGATATATAATATATATATTTTAAATATATATATATATATCATTCATTTTCAAATTTTACAAAGAATTACAGTGGAGGTTTATTTGGGATGAGAGAACATGTTTGGGAATATTTAAAAATAAAAATAAAAATTCCAATAAAATTAACATACAGCCAGACTATCATTCGGTTTGTGGGTGTTTGCAGAAGCGTAAAGAGAGCAATGGCAACAATGGTGATGGTGGAGTCATCATTTAAAAAATAAAAATTATTTTTTGGAGTTGTAAAATTTAAATTTTGTATGTAATTGGGCATATGATTGTAAGACCTAGAATGGCATGCATGCGTTAGGTTGTTGAGTTAGTTGTTGAGCATGTGCATGGTATTAGTTGCACGTATTATGTTTTTTGCCCATAATATTACATGTAATGAAGCCTATTTTAAAGGCTTGGTTAACTCCATTGTAAATAAACCTAAAGGCTCATATTTGGTTGTCGTGGCCGGATTTGGCGAAGGTCTTCGGATGCAAAGTTCAAGGTGGAGCATAGAAGGATGCAAAGTTCAAGGTGGAGCATAGAAGGTGCTCAGGATTGCATAGGAAGATTTGTTTGCAAGCTCAAAGTAATCATTGCATGGCTTGAAGCAGTCTCTCAGGCTTGTGGTACAATATGTTTTTTGATTCCTTCATGGTGAACCATGTTTTACAAGAAGTGGGTGTAACCATTGAGTTTATGGTATTCATTATCTTGTGTTTTGGGTTGTTGGCGTTATGCTTGAATTAGGATCAAGCATGGATAAGATCAACAAGTTGGTTCGGTTGGACATTCAAGATGGAGAATCAGGGAGCAACAAAACAATCTTGAGTGTGCGTAAATGAACAAACAATCTTGAGTGTGCGTAAATGAACAATGTCCAGGTAATGAAGAAAATGGTTATATGGCACAAATGGACAAGAGTGAAATGGGTGTTTTGGTATTTAGAAGCACAAATGGACAAGGGCAGTACAATATGTTTTTTTTATTCCTTCATGGTGAACCATGTTTTACAAGAAGTGGGTGTAACCATTGAGTTTATGGTATTCATTATCTTGTGTTTTGGGTTGTTGGCTTTATGCTTGAATTAGGACCAAGCATGGATAAGATCAACAGGTTGGTTCGGTTGGACATTCAAGATGGAGAATCAGGAAGCAATCAAAACAATCTTGAGCGTAAATGACCAGAGACGGATTGATTTTTCTTCAGGTTGATGTCCACGTAATGATGTCCACGTAATGAAGAAAAGGGTTATATGTCAGGGTTATATGTCTCGTGTATGGTACGCTGGTGTGATGTATGTATGCAATGAGACAATAATCTTATCATGAAGTAATTCACACCTAGTACCAATGTATGGATCCCAAACCCCATGGCTAGCAACAAAGGAATTTACGAAAGAGAATATGCAAAACATTGCATTGCATTGTGTCAAAAAACGTTATGGAAACAATTCCCCTAGTCTGCCAACAACGTATCTCAAACTCCATGGCTACCAACAAAGGAATTTACGAAAGAGTATGCAAAACATTGCATTGCATTGTGTCAACAAAACGTTATGTAAACAATTCCCCTAGTCTGCCAACAACGTAAACTTGCACCAGGCACAACAATATGTGCTATATCAATTTTAGCAAATCCTAATTATGTTGGGTATGTTGGAGTGATTGTCATTGCTTGTGAACAAGACAACAATAACTATGGGATTTGAATCAAATATGGATAAAAGATACAAGTTACTGCAACGGTATGCTATGAATCAATCTCCCGACCGTTGTGCAACAAGCAATCCATGCCAGGAAATTTTTCATAAAGAGCAGCAGTAGAAATCTTATTCTAAGTGCCTTGAATTGTTCTTGTCATAAGCAATGTCAATAAAGTCAAATATTTTTTTCTTTCTCGTTCTTAGCTATGGTCAATTTCCATTAGCATGTATTGATGAGACAATTGTCGAACCTAGACTTTAAACATTCCTATTATGCTCCACTATTCAAGAAATGACACATAGTTGTAATGAAATAAACATTTGTGTAGCCGCTTTGTTTCTTGCTTTTTCTTTGCTCGACTTTCATGATTCCACAGATTTTACAGGCTGTTCTAAAAGAAATGGCTATATGATTTTGCACATTTGCGGCTTTCTGTGTGTTTCTTCTAGCAACAATAAAAATTATCACACATATTTCAATTTCCATTACTGTAAAAAAATTGATTGTCATTTAATGAATTTCCAGTCGGATGAGAACCATTGGGAGGTGGAAATAAAAAAACTTTACAAACACCTTTGATTTCTTGTTCTATCTAAAATTGATCGACTGTAATATGCAGGTCCATGGATTTCTCAAAACAACAAAAAAATTGCCTCCATGCCGAAATTTCACAAAATCTAAAGCAATTGCAATAAGCACATCCCTAGCAGTTTGTCAGATTGCATAATATGCAAACAGGAGACCCTGTTCAGGCATGAGTTTTTTTTTACGATGTGTTCTTGAAGGGGAGAGAGAGGATGCAATACTTGGCTGCGCAATGAGATTCCCACGACTGCAACAATATTGTCCAGTAGTTGCAATAACCACACATGAGCAGTACAAAAGTGGCATTCCAAAGACATTTTTTCACCTACTAATATTCTTTCTACAAGTTGCTTTCACACTTGATGCATATAATGTTAAATCATCAAGAAAATAGAGAGCAAATAAGAATGAAAATATAACTGACAAAAAAGCTCACAAATTTGCTCTATTAATCAATAGTACACAATGATACATATATAGTACATAATGTATAACTACCTCTAACGGTATGACCGTTAGGATAGATAACGAACTTAGATTAGAGCTTTCAACACCCCCCTTAATCTTAAGTTCGGTATTGCCTGAAAAACCGCCTACTTGACAATCAAATGTAACGAACTTAGATTAGAGCTTTCAACACCCCCCTTAATCTTAAGTTCGGTATTGCCTGAAAAACCGCCTACTTGACAATCAAACGTGTCAAGCAAATTCAGAGAGTAAACCTCAAGAAGGTCAGCTACTAATGGCTGAAAATCTCTTTGACACAAAATCTAGCAGAAGTAGCAAGACTTCTACTAAGTTGCATGGTTTCAAGCTGACCAAAAACTAATGGTTTTAAGTTGACCATAAAACTATCATAGATATCAAGAGGTGGTTTTGGGATGACCACTAACCAAGAGGTGGTTTTAGGATTACCATTAACCATATCAACTAGAATCTCGAATGACTAATTGTATCAAGATCCATGAAAAGTAGACTCATGTGTTCTACATAATTGATGGTTCTGGAAACTTTTAACTTTCACTTTGTCTTCAAAATTCAGAAACAACACTCTGTCTTCAAAATTCAGAAACAAGGTTGTATACTTGTTTCTCTTTTGTTTGTTCACAGGCTCCATCACTCTAAAATATTAAAACTTGGACCCTGACATCAGGCTCCATCACTCTAAAACATTAAAACTTGGAACCTGACATCATTTATTCCCCCTGTCAGGGACAACGTGAAAAAATGCAAATTTTCTGTTCAAATTTTTGGTTTCTAACTTTCTTTCATCCCCTTGTCAGAAACAATATATTATTTGTCTTATTTGAAGATAAGCAAGTTTAGAATGTTTTTTTTTTTTTTTTTTTTATAGGTGTTGGGTTCAACCAAAAATGCACTCAATTACAATTATTTTTCAATTCAACCATATCACAAAAAAGAAAAAAAATACTTGCAAAAACACAAAATCCAAGAATAAAAATCTGAACAGGACAGTTCAAAAAAGTTTTTTTTAAATTCTGAATGTTGAAAATTCGTTTTAATTTTTCTGCATATTCAAATGTCAGTGGCTACAATCGCTCGAACTGGCTGTTAGGCTTACATAAACATCTCTGGCAATGAGCAAATTCAAGCTTTTGGCTTCTTGCAATGGGTGGACTCGTTTATTTCGTAAATCTGTCACATGGGTACCAGATTTTCTTCACAGAGAAGAGAAACTTTCTCTCCAATCTCCATGCGGACTCTCGGAAATCTTCTGAGCGGTGTATCCAGCAATAGCAAAGGCGGCTATCCAACTTAAAAATTATTATTTCTCCAAATTTTTTATCCCCTATCACTTAACGGTGCTCTCCTTTCATATAAAAAATGGTTTGATTGGATTCTTGTAAATGACGATGGGCTCTCTTTCATATAAATAAAATCCTTTCACCGTAAATAAAAAACCATTTTTCATATATTCAATTTCTTTTGAATAAGGATGAATAGATAATCTTTCAAATAAATTCTTCTAAGCTCAACGACTCCACTTTTGATCTTCACAAAAGCTTATTTTCATGTAGCAGCAAATGGTGGACTTCTATATTTTATAAGCAGTCTCCAAGCCCTACTCTTTACCAGTGGCCAAAACAATCTTTGCAGTCTTTCTTTCTCATGCACAATTTGATAATCATTTCTATCGATCACGAGGCAATAACATCTTCAACTTACATCACAGCCCTTTGCATCATTCTCTCATACAATTTAGCAAAAACTCCATTAACCAAGGCCACTGATCTTATGGTGCTCTGATACCACTATGCTCTTTGGCCTAAGGGATCTTCAACTGCTCTGATACCAATGTTAAATCATCAAGAAAATAGAGAGCAAATAAGAATGAAAATATAACTGACTGAAAAGGCTCACAAATTTGCTCTATTAATCAATAGTACACAATAGTACATAATGTATCACTGACCTCTAATGGTATGACCGTTAGGATAGATAACGAACTTAGATTAGAGCTTTCAACATATAACATCATAACAGAAATTGACACTATGCAATTATAAGCTACTAAAAAAAAGGCGTTTTTTGGGTTTTTTTTTGCCAGTAGTATTCGTTGTATTCGTTGCTTCTAGTTAGCTTCTCAGACAACATACTTGGCTGAATTTTGCATATTCGGTAATATGTATAGAGCCAAGTTTAAATGGATGAATCTTTACATAGCCAGTGGCTAGATATTTGTTTATTCATTGTTCTCAAACTCCATGCCTAGTTTACATGGCTTCTATCTTTACAGATCCTATGGCCTGATATGTACTTTGTTCAGTGTTATCAGATTCTCTGTATATATATATTGCTATCGTGCATGTTCATATATATAAATATCAACCTTTGCTAGATGTTGCTGCTATTTGTATCTAGAAATAAATAAATAAATAGTTTCTTTTTTTGATGTTTATTTCTGTGTGCATAGACCTTTCTTATTTATGGAACTGTTGTTGCCTATTGTTCTTGTATGGTTTCGTGGTTCTTAGTCTCTGCTCCGATTTTGATCTTGTATGCGTTCAAACAGCTTATGGTTTAAAACATGGTATGGTTAAAGCCATATGTGTATCAAAATTTGTTGGAATAAACACAAAGGTCTGGACTCTACTCAATTTCCACAGTTTTATACCACATCAACCATGGACTTGTTCATGTGACTTGAAGGATGGAATAATGTTTTTGCTTTAACATACTTTGACCTCATTTTTGTTATTTCGAAGTTGGTTTCAATTTTATATGCTTTCTTATTATGGCAGTTCTAGAATTGCTAAAGATAAATGGTTTGATGGTGGAAATTGAGCAACAATAATATTGATCGTCTTTTCGAATAGTTGAAATTTGGCTCAAATTGTAATCGTTGCATCTGTTGGATTTGTTTCCTATATATAATTTAAAGACCTGAAAACTATTACGTTGAATTACATGTTGCCTACTGATGTATACACAATATTGTTGGTTATATGTCTATTTGTGTCGAATGGTTTGAATGGAGCTTGCATACTCTGCTTAGAGATTTATCGTGGCATGTGCTCTGATGCATCCGTTGTATGGCTTGCATGCGAAAACGGAAATATGTTGTATGACTTGCATGTCCAATTGGAACGATTTGGTTGTTGCTAGGCACAAGCATGTTTAACTCATAATACTGCATGTTTTTTTAATGTTAAACAACATACTCTTTTAAATGCAATTTTTGTATGTTAGATGTTGCTTCCTATTCAATGAAAAATGAATACCATGTTATCTTTGTTGTCGATTTCTACTATTGTCTAAATACAAATAATAGAAGCTTGATGTTATTATGATACTTGAACCGTGACCATCAACATAATTGGCTTTGGCTTTGTTAAGGTCAAATTTTATTTATTGTATAAATTTAAGAGACATTTTAGATTTATATATTAATAAATATTTCAACATGAAAACCATGCTATTGCAGAAGCCATCATTTCTCATTTTCCTCCAATTCTCACAGAGATCCATGTGCCATAAAACGTGCAACAAAAAAAACTAACAAAACCACAACCATTAACAGAAGAAAAAATTGTCGCAAAGAAAAAAGAAAAAATATCTCCGCAACATTTAAACATGCAACTAAAAAAA
>LPNX011058275.1:12314-93871 GCA_001517045.1 Pseudotsuga menziesii | reverse complement strand
TATATATTTTAATATATATTTCAATATATATATATATATATATATATATATATATATATTTTAATTTAATTTAAATATAATTGAATTTTTTTTTTATTTAAATTAAAATCATAAGTTTTTTATAGTTATAAATTACAGAGAATTAATAATAAGATCTATATGTAGTATAATGTTAAGGGTGTTGTGATAATGGGCATGAGGTTCAAGGTTCAAACCTCCCAATTTACTTAACTTTTTAAAAAATATAATGAAATTTAAATTTGCATAAAAATCAGTATATGGTTTTTATATAGTCATAGATTTCAGTGTAATATCAATAAGAACTATTTGTGCTATAGTGGTAAGGGTGTTGGGATAATGGGAAAGAGGTTCAAGGTTCAATTCTCCCAAATTACCTAATTCTTTTGAATATTTATTGAATTTTAAACTTGCATAAAATTCAGTGTATGGTTTTCATTTAGTCATAGATTTCAGTGTATTAATAATAAAACCTACTTGTAGTGTATTGGTAAGGGTGTTGGGATAATGGCCGTGAGATTTAAGGTTCAATCCTCCCAAGTCACCTAATTCTTTTAAAATATAAAGAATTTTAAACTTGCATAAAATTCAATGTATGGTTTTTTTATAGTCATAGATTTTAGTGTATAGTTTTTAAATATTGCATAAATTTCAGTGTATTGTGTATAAACATTGCATAAATTTCAGTCTATAGTGTTTAATCACTGCATAAATTTCAGTGTAGGTATTATTCATTCGCTACATTGATTTCAGTGCAGATTAAATTGATACAAAATTTTCATTGTATATGTTAATGATAGTCATTTTTTATGTAGAGTTTGACCTAGAAATGGAAGATTTGCATGCGGAAGATGCTATGAGAGAAACAGGAGAGGGACAAAAAGTACAGAACGTTGAACGTCAAAAAGCATATCAAGGAAGAAAATCTAACGAAATAACATCAGAAGAAGGAGAAGAACAAAAAAAAGAAAAGGCAGATCGACAAAAAGAATATCGAAAAAGAAAGTTGGACGAATTGACAGCAGAAGAACGAGAAGAACACAGAAAACAAAATGTTGATCAACAAAGAGCATATTGAGAGAGAAAGTTGAAGCAATTGGAAGAAGCAAGAAATCAATTTGCAGAACAACAACAAAATGTAAATGTCGAACGACAAAGACAAAATTAAACCAATATCCAGTGGAAGATGTCAAAACTACCAGGTGTGAAGATAAGAAAAGATGAAGAAGAGAGATTGAGAATGATCACGATGTGAATCATATTTTCATTTATTTAATCCGTACAAAATTATTGTCTCTATTTTCTAGTTTAACAATTTTTTCAATACTTAATATTTAATACTTACATTGAGATAATCCTCATAATTCTATCTGTGTTTTCAACTTAACCAGTTCCTTACAATGTTGATCAAACTCGAGTTTTGTGTCACCTCCCGTGACTGAAACCAGCCTAGATCCAAATCCTAGGCTCTATCAAGCGCCGAGAGGGATCCAATCTCCCGAGGTGAAAACCTCTTCTCAAGTATTGCACTCAACGAGGTTTTCACCTCGAGAGATTGGATCCCTCTCGGTGCTTGATAGAGCCTAGGATTTGGATCTAGGATAGTTTAAATGCATTTTTGTATGTTAAATGTTGCTTCCTATTCAATGAAAAATGAATACCATGTTTTCTTTGTTGTCTATTTCTACTATTGTCTGAATACAAATAATAGAAGCTTGATGTTATTATTATACTTGAGCTGTGACCATCCACATAATTGGCTTTGTTAAGGCCAAATTTTATTTATTGTATAAATTTAAGAGACATTTTAGATTTATTTGTTTTTAACCTAAATAAGATTTTGTTTCTAGTATACCGCTTTTATGTTAGAACCCTTTTTTTATAATTATGGTTTGGAACAATTCATGTTTCAGATAGTAGATTAGATTTATGATCTTAAATTCCATAGATTATAGTCTTGGTATTAAAACTAAATAGTCTTAGTATTGATAATGGTTAAAACAATGTGATTTTAAATCGATTTTCTTTCATTGTCAATCTAATCTTCAATATATAGTTCAAACCACGCCTTATTTATCATTGAATTGTTTCTTGTTTCAGCTTCACACCTATCATAGTTCTCATTTGGATGACATGAAAATTTGTAGATGCCAACAAAAACCTGGACCTAGGATAGAAAACTTTGCAAAAAACCACCAAAACAAGAATCAAGGTGCTAGGACAAGTCCTTTTGCTTATGTCACATGCATTGCTACTTATAGTTCTTGTTATAACAACGATCCAATTGAATAAAAATAATAAAATAAATTATTATAAGAATTAGATGCTAATAAACATTTTACTGACCAAAAGTTTAGAAGTTTGACGTAAAAAATGTGGTACGAGTGAGGTACCAAAGCATTGGGTTTTAGATATACCCGCAGATGAGTACGATCTAAAATAGTCATAATGCTTGGAATATTTTTATCACTATGGGGAATTATATAGATCATAAGACATACATTTAACACGGTACGGTACTTCTTTAGTAAGTATTTAAATACCAAAGGATTAACTACAATAATGTTAAAAATAAACTAAATTTAGAATAAAACAATGTTAATGTTTTTTAAATTTATAAATACTAAATTGAATCGAGTACTGAAAACTAGAGAATAATAATAGTATAAAGAGATCATTATAAAAAATATAATTGTAGTTTGAAAGTTGATAAATATATTTAGATAAATAATAGATTGCATTAATTTATAATATTTCTCTAGCTCACTGAGGCCTTAACATAATGACTAGATTCAGTATTTTCAAAGCAATATAGTGAAATATAGTTAAAAATAATCATTTAATTGAGCATTCAAGTTCACCAATCATTCCAGGGCAACATTTTACATGTCATAATAATAATTATAATATATATAATGTGCATGATGAGTCATCCCTAAATAACAAAACGTGCATGGTGAGTTATCCCTAAATAACATGAGAATACATAGATAACAATGTTGAAGGGGCTTATGCCCAAAAGTGCATGTATGCTTACTATCACAACTTAAGAATCCCTTGATTTCCTACATTTAACTGGTTATAGCTTGATTTTATTTCTAGTCCACAAAAGTCATATTGTCATGTTTATTTGTTGTCAACAAATCCATGCTTTTTTTAATTTGTTGTAACCAAATCCATGCTTTTTTAAGTGTGGCATAGGGCGTATTAACTTATAAGCTCATATATCTATGGCTAGCACATATATCTAGGTGTTTGATCCCACCCAAATCATGATTATTGATATCATAGTTTAGGATGTATAATTCCATAAATCGTTTATTATTGTAAGTACTTCCTCCAACTTTGATAGATTGGGGTGAAACTAAATGCTAGTCTATATAGTATTGGTATAGGAGTTTTTGATGTCATGTTGATATATAAGGGTAATGGTCATGAGCTTTACATTCCCTACCCTTCAAACAAACATTGCCATCAATGTCAATAATTGGATTTTTTTGGATGAGCAAGTTATCTTCCCAAGTCACATATTCTATTCATAGCTTATTCTACTTGGTGATCTACTTAGGGATTGCTTAATTGTGTATTTGCTTTATCCATTTTGCAAAGATTGTTTCGGGTTTTAGTATGATTTTTCCCTCTTCATAAAGGTTTGGAAAAATAGTTTGAATTGGGATCTTGTCACCAATTTTCTTATTTAAATAAGAAACATACAATATGTACATGTGAAGATGGGGGAAACTCCAATATGTAATCCATCCTACCAATCCTCGTGACACCTTGTATGGACCATAGTGTGTGAGCGTTAATTTATTGTCCTTATTTTGTTGCTTAAAGGGTTTTTTCTTCTTTGGTTGTAGCCTCATAAATGTCCAATCCCCCACTTCAAAGTTCCTTTCACTAAAATGTTGATTTGCTTGGTGTTTCATATTGATTTGTGTTATAGCCAAGTTGTCCTTAAATAGTTGGAGTACCTCTTGTTACTGCTCAATGTGATTTCCATTGCTCAAAACTTAGATTTACCTCATAAGGGTGTTGTTATGGATGGAGGAGGATGGAGGATGATATGGATGGATGGATGGAGGATATTGTGGATGGATGGAGGATGATTATTCATAGAGTGCCATAAATGGGAATATTTTGGACCAACTACAAGTCAAATGCATTAGTTGTATGGTTAGAAACATTTCATAAGGCATATTCATAATGGAAAATTCTTATGCATAAATATATGATCATGCAACTATTTTAGCCAATACAACATTCATTCATATCTCACAGAAACTTTTCTAAATGCCTTCCATCTCTACGAGGACAACATTGAGATTGTGCACTAATCCAATATATCAACAAAGAGGTTTCATTCTAGATAAGTAGCAATGAACAGTTGTATAGCACCATGAGCTACTTACCCATCACATGCATATTAGTAGTATACTGTCATTAATGCAAACATTCTATCATGCATAATACATCAACTAAATATAAACAAATGCATAACAAAACAATATCATGAAATGACAATTGAATACTTATCTTCCTTCTTGAGCCTTCAGCTTCATCATCTTCTTCGTTCATAATAGCATCGTTTCTTATCCAAATGCTAAGATGGATAAGAGGTTCTTCAAGAGTTGAGTTCTTCATATTCCTCATCGCTTAAGGGATCTTCTTTGGATGGTGAGAGCTTGATCTTCCCATCTTCTTTTCTCTTATTACGAGTCGAGCTTATTTTTGTGTGTGCTCTTCCCAGAGTCTACTGAAAGTAACCACTGTCTTCTGGCACACATTCCTTGCATGAATGAATCCCATGATCCTGGGAGGCCATTCAAGGTGGCTATCAACACTTCTGCATTTTCCACTTCTTCTTCTACTTCTACAAGTTGTTCTTTGATTTGAGAGACCCTCGTAAAGTATGACTGTATGGTCTCTGCATTCTGGATCTTCACATTCTTCAACTATTTTCTCAAAGTCATATTCTGATTTATGTTATTCCCTTCAAATAGCTTGGTCAAGGAATCAAACATCTTCAGTGTCTTTAGGGAAGACACTTGCGGTATAAGGCGATCCTTGATAGAATCAACATTAATCCTCTTGGCCTTGACCAAGTTCTTCTTATGTAAGGATTTTCGCCTCATCTCCCTTTGGGACTGGAACCTCTCTACTTATGTAGGTGTCCAATTCATTTTTCTCAGAGAGATCATATACTTCCATGCTTGGAATTTGTCAACTTCACCAATCTTATCATCAAGCTGATGTGATAGATCACTTTGAAATGAGAACCTCAAATGAAAATAGCGAAGGGTTAGATCTTACTGATTTGATGTGTCTGTCCTGGTTCCGGAGCTAGTTGATCTAGGGTTTGTTAAAGAAACCTTAATTTTCAAAACTTGAAATCTTTCAGATATGATTGGATAGATAGATAGACCTCTTCAAGGTGATTTCTCTAATGTACTCATTTTCTAAAAACAGTGGAGGGAAGCTCCTGAAACAGGAAGCCCTAGTTTACCAATTTCTTTTGTAGAAATTTATGATATTGTTTCTGCGGTATCTTTGAAATTATTGCTCCTCTATGTCTGAAACTTTTCACTAAGGTAGCCTAACCTGTCCCTATTCCAAAACAATAGGTTTCATCAGAATTGGTTTCACCAATTGGGACTTATGATCGTTTTTCCAGGGTGACCCGTTTCAGGACTATTCATCATAGCGAAGTTGTACGGACTTCCACGTGTCACAGTTTCCTCTTCTAGGTTTGAAACTCAGACCACAGAAAGTACATTTTGTGCCCTTTCTGGAAAATCTTCATAAATTTCATTTGGACCTTTGTAGCCCGAGATATAGCAATTCTCCCCAGGTGTCTTGTTTACAAATGAATCCTGGAAGAGGCTGGAACCCTAAATTGGAGGGATCATATCTCTTAGAATATAGCGAATATGAGGTGGAACTTTGGATAAAGTGTAAATCAGGATTTTATCTTCGGCTTGTGAAATTTTCAGCTCCTGGTCCTTCTCCAATCCCAAGATATAGAGAATGTACCAAAACTTATCAGTTTTAGTATTTTAGGGTTTTTTCGGCCCGGGGTCAAACTAGGGTTTGAATTTCCTGGAGTTATACCCAACCAAAAATCTAGACCCAGGTCTTTAAACTTCGATTTTTATGAGGAGATGAATCCTATGCCGGGCTCACTCAAAAATTCCTCTTCTGTAAGAAGCCCTAATTTCCCGCACCAAAAACTTTTCGCTTCGACAAAAAGATGCACGCTTCAATGGAGAGTCAGCCTAGCATACTTTTTCTAATGGATTGTGGAGAGAGACCCAAAAAGTAAGAATCCCTAGCTTATGCAGCTGCACAATGTATTCTTCTCAGGTTATCTCTAATACCATGTTATATTTTTATCATTCAAGCTAGCATTATCTTAGGATCTTAACTGAGAGAATAACATGCACATCAATAAACACAAGAGACACAAGACACAAAGAATTTTCCTTGGGGAAACCATAAAGGAGAAAACCCCACAACTTCCTCAGAGATAGAATGAGCACCAATGTCAGCAGTAAAACTCGAAAACATAAAAGATGATCTTCACAGCTTGTTCTCTCTCTCACACTTGAGAGAGCTTCTCCTGTCTCACTCATTTGCGCCAATGAGTGAGTGTGTGTGTGATAAATAGAGAGGATCACTCTCTATTTATATTCTTTCATTCACTTAATGTCCACTTTAACATGTCGGCCCCACTTAACAACTACTTACTGGAGCTGACATCTCTAGGAGAGTCTAATAACCCTAGTGCCCCACAACTGTGGGGACTTTGCCCTCCGATCAACAAGGAGGGTTAACCTTGACACAATTGTGGGGACTATTGCCCCGACTGACAATGGAGGGTTAACCTCAATGACTTTACATGAATTGTTTACATTATTGAATCTCCCGGTCGGAACATTGGGGCATGACATGACTCAATTACATTATAGATACTTCCCAGAATAAACATCGGGGTACAATACACAAGATATACAAGTGAATACATTCCAAAGTTATAAATACATAAACACTCCCTCTTAAATAAAAAGGTATTCTCTCGACACAATTTATCAGCACAAGTCTTCTTCCTGTATCATCTGGTCATCATCAAGTCATCTCTGTCTTCAAGTCATATTCATCTTCAAGTCATCTTCATTGTCAATTCATCTTCATTGTAAAGTTATCTTCATTGTCAAGTCATCTTCATCAAGTTTGGATCATCACTAGATCTGGATCATCACTGGATCATCATCGATTATGGATCATCACTTGATCTAGATCATCACTACTGGATCAACATCAAGTCTGGATCATCACTTGATCTAGATCATCACTGCTAGATCATCGTCAAGTTTGGATCATCACTTGATCTGGATCATCACTACTGGATCATCATCAAGTCTGTATCATCACTTGATCTAGATCATCATCAAAGTTGGATCATCACTGAATCATCATCATCATTACTGCTTCTGCTATCTCAATCAAATGGTGCTATCTCTTCATTCTTCTCATCACAAAAAGTTCTACAAAGCCAGTCCTTTTTCATGCTGGTTGTAGGCCTATCCTCCATGTGGGTCTTCTTCAATGCTTATATCTGACCCTAAGTCAGAATGGCCCACCTAGCTCTTACATCTGACCTCATCTTGTCAAAAAGGCATGCCCAACACTCACATCTGACCTCATCTTGTCAGAAAGGCCAAGCACTCACATCTGACCATGTGTAAACACATCGTGCCAGAATGGCTCAGCACTTATATCCGACCATGTGCGAACACATCGCGTCGGAAGGGATCTACACTTACATCCGACCATGTGTGAACACACCGCATCAGAAAGGCTCTGCACTTACATTCGACCATGTGCGGACACACTGCATCAGAAGGGCACTGCACTTACATCTAACCATGTGTAAACACATCGTACCAGAATGGCTCTCAGTCCCAGACTGAGGATTCCTAGTAATTGACCAGGTGCCTCCATTCTCCCAGAGAATGGCATCTCAGCACCAAGCTGAGTATTCCTGGTAACTAACCAGGTGCCTCCATTCCAAAAATGGCATTCAACACTTATATCTGATCATGTAGGAACCAATCCTACAGTCACATCAGAATGTCTCAGCACTCACATCTAACATGGAAGGAACCAATCCTCTCACCATGATAGAATGGCTCATCCCTTACATTTGACCATGGAAGGAACCTAATCCTCTCACCATGTCAGAATGGCTCATCGACTCATCACTTCCCCTTGGAGGGAACCTTGATCTGGAGAACACCAAGCTTCTCCCTGAAGTACTCAAACTTCACTTTGGCCATTTCTAACATAGAATCACATCAGGGCTGATTACCTTCAAGGATAACCTGCGAGCTTCTCCAGGACCAATTACATCCGAGGACAACCTACAGGTTCATTTACATCTAAGCAACCTATGAACTTCGCCAAGATTTATGCTTAGACAACCTATCTCACTGACTATGCTAGAACTCCCTCTTTCAAGAGATCTTGATCTATTTCACATACTAGAGCTTCACTGCTCCTCTCTGCATCATACAAAAATGCAAGTCAGATCAAGCAAACCAAATAGTAGTTTTCAAAAGAAGCATACTACCTCCCAAATTGCAAGTGGCAACATCTTTTGCCTCGACTGTACTCAACACCATGTAGGACTCCATCTTTCCAAACCAAGAGATCACACTTGATCCCATACTGAAGTAGCACCTTGAAGTGCTCTTCCTATTAATGGCACTACCTTCCCAATACGAATCCTCATAACCCTCCAGGTTAATATTCTGATTTTCCTCATACTTGAGCCCATAATCAACTGTACCCTTCAGGTACCTCATTGCATTCTTTGCATCCATCAGGTGAACATGTCTCAATGTGTTCATAGCAAAGCAAATATCTGGTCTCATATTTGTCAGGTACATCAAGGAATAAATCATCGATGATACATTGTGGCATCAACCGAACCTGATGAAGCAACTCTCAATAGCTTCAGGTTCGATGCCATAGGTGTGGTCATGGCCTTGCATTCCATCATCTTGAACCTCTCTAGGATCTCTACTACATACTTCCCTTGTCCACACCTCCATGCCTAGAACGTAGTGCATCATCCCCAAGTCCTTTATCTTGAACTCGATAGTAAGTATTCTTCTTGCAACTTTAATGAGTTCTTCTTTTCAGGAACAAGTCATCGACATATAATAGGAGCATCACTGGTCTTCTGCCTTCAACCTTGAAGCAAAGGTTGGAATCCTCTTTACTGTCAGTAAAGCCTAGAGTCATCAGTAATCTGTCCATCCTGTCGTACCATGTCAAACCTTAGGATCTTCTGCAGTCACTCCCTATGAAGCGAAGCATCATTCTCCCTCTGTCTTTCGTACTCTATGCACTGAAACATTCTATATCGGAGTGACAAGTAGCTTCCTCTTCTACTAATATTCTATGTATCCATCTAGGATCATTGGATACCAAGATCCTCCATATTGAACTTTTTCAAAAGTTTTTCTTGCACCCATCTGTGATCTTGTCATCCTCTATAGGATTTCATCTTCAACCTTGTAGAAAATGTTAATATCTTCATCAGGCTCTTCATGTATTTGTTATCCTATGGGTGTCTTCTGAGCTCGTACAAGGCCTTCTTTCATTTGCACACATGATTCTTCCTGTCATGTGTATTTCTATTGGTTGCAAATGTCTCTTCATAGTCTATGCCTTGTGCTACGAATCTTGCCTTGTATCCGATGATGTTTCCTTTTACTGCATTATGGAACTACGAACTTCTCTTCAAGTCTCTATACTGCATCCTAGAAATCATTCTTCTTGAACTGGTACACTCCTTCCCTTTCTTCTTAGCTACTTCTTGGAAGTTTCTTCATCAATGATGTCGCTCAACAATGTTACATAATTGCACTGTGTCTAAGATCTCTTCTTTGAAAGTATCGTCATATTATTCTTCATCTTGGATTCTTTATTAAACTATCATCACTTGTTCTTCGGAACAAGTCTCATCCTTCTTTGCTTGTAGGCGATTTTACGTGATATTTCCTACAAAGTCAAATGCATTAGTTGTATGGTTAGAAACATTTCATAAGGCATATTCATAATGGAAAATTCTTATGCATAAATATATGATCATGCAACTATTTTAGCCAATACAACATTCATCCATATCTCACGGAAAATTTTCTAGATGCCTTCCATCTCTACCAGGACAACATTGAGATTGTGCACTAATCCAATATGTCAGCAAAGAGGTTTCATTCTAGATAAGTAGCAATGGATAGTTGTATAGCACCATGAGCTACTTACCCATCACATGCATATTAGTAGTATACTGTCATTAATGCAAACATTATATCATGCATAATACATCATCTGAATATAAACAAATGCATAACAAAACAATATCATGAAATTATAATTGAATACTTATCTTTATTTGTTTCGTGGGTAGAATCCTTCTTGAGCCTTCAGCTTCATCATCTTCTTTATTCATAATAGCATCGTTTCTTATCCAAATGCTAAGATGGATAAGAGGTTCTTCAAGAGTTGAGTTCTTTATATTCCTCATCGCTTGAGGGATATTCTTTGGATGGTGAGAGCTTGATCTTCCCATTTTTTTCTCTTATTATGAGTCGAGCTTCTTCTTGTGTGTGCTCTTCCTAGAGTCTGCTGAAAGTAATCACTTCCTTCTGGCACACATTCCTAGTATGAATGAATCCCATGATCCTAGGAGGCCATTCAAGGTGGCTATCAACACTTCTGCATTCTCCACTTCTTCTTCTACTGCTACAAGTTATTCTTTGATTTGAGAGATCCTTGTAAAGTATGACTGTATGGTCTCTACATTCTGGATCTTCACATTCTTCAATTGTTATCTCAAAGTCATATTCTGATTTATGTTATTCCCTTCAAATAGCTTGGTCAAGGAATCAAACATCTTCAGTGTCTTTAGGGAAGACACTTGTGGTATAAGGTGATCCTTGATAGAATCAACATTAATCCTCTTGGCCTTGACCAAGTTCTTCTTGTGTAAGTCTTTTAGCCTCATCTCCCTTTGAGACTAGAACCTCTCTACTTATGTAGGTGTCCAATTCATTTTCCTCAGAGAGATCATATACTTCCATGCTTGGAAGTTGTCAAATTCACCAATTTTATCATCAAGTTGATGTGATAGATCACTTTGAAATGAGAACCTCAAATGAAAATAGCGAAGGGTTAGATCTTACTGATTTGAGGTGTCTATCCTGGTTTTGGAGCTGGCTGTTCTAGGGTTTATTAGAGAAACCCTAATTTTAAAAACTTGGAATATTTAATATTTGATTGGATAGATAGATAGACCTCTTCAAGGTGAGTTGTCCAATGTACTCCTTTTCTAAAAATAGTGGAGGGAAGCTCCTGGAATAGGAAACCCTAGTTTACCAATTTCTTCTGGAGAAATGCCTGGTACTGTTTCTGTGGTATCTCCAAAATTACTACTCCTCTATGTCTAAAAAGTCACACTGAGGTATCCTCACCTGTCTCTATTCCAAAACCATAGGTTTCATCAAAATTGGTTTCACCAATTGGGACTTATGATCGTTTTCCCAAGGTGACCTGTTTTAGGACCGTTCAACATAGCGAAGTTGTACGGACTTCCACTTGTCACAATTTTCTCTTCTGGGTTTGAAACTCATAAGACATAAACTACAATCCATTTAATTTCTGGAACATCTTCAAAAATTTCATTTGGACCTTTGTATCCCTAGATATAGCAATTCTCCCCAGGTGTCCTGTTTAGGGATGAATTCTGGAAGAGGCTGGAACCCTAACTTGGAGGGATCATATCTCCTAGAATATAGAGAATCTGAGGCTGAACTTTGGATACAGGGTGAATAGAGATTTTATCTTCAGCCTATGAAAGTTTCAACGCCTGATCCTTCTCCAATCCATAGATATAGCGAATGTACCAAAACTTATCAGTTTTAGTATTTTAGCGTTTTTCTGGCCCGGGGTCAAACTAGGGTTTGAATTTCCCAGAGTTATACCCAACCAAAAATCTCGACCCAGGTCTTTAAACTTTGATTTTTATGAGGAGAGAAATCCTATGTCGGGCTCACTCAAAAATTCCTCTTTTGTAAGAAGCCCTAATTTTCGGCACCAAAAACTCTCCGCTTCGATAGAAAGATGTGCCCTTCAATGGAGAGCCAGCCTAGGATACTTTCACTGATGGATTGTGGAGATAGACCCAAAAAGTAAGAAGCCCTAGATTCTACAGCTGCACAATGTTTTCTTCTCAGGTTAGATCTTATACCATGTTAGATTTTTATCATTCAAGATAGCATTATCTTAGGATCTTAACTGAGAGAATAACATGCACAGCAATAAACAGAAGAGACAAGAGACACAAAGAATTTTCCTCGGGGAAACCATAAATGGGAAAACCTCGCAACTTCCTCAGAGATAGAATGAGCACCAATGGTAGCAGTAAAACCCAAAAACATAAAATATGATCTCCACAGCTTGTTCTCTCTCACACACTTGAGAGAGCTTCTCCTGTCTCACTCATGCACCCCAATGAGTGAGTGTGTGTGTGATAAATAGAGAGGCTCACTCTCTATTTATATTCTTTAGTTCACTTAATGTCCACTTTAACATGTCGGCCCCACTTAACAATTACTTACTAGAGTCAACATCTCTAGGAGAGTCTAATAACCCTAGTGCCCCACAACTGTGGGGACTTTTCCCTCCAATCAACAAGGAGGGTTAACCTTGACACAATTGAGGAGACTATTGCCCTGACTTACAATGGAGGGTTAACCTCATTGACTTTACATGAATTGTTTACATTATTGAATCTCCCGATCGGAACATCGGGGAATGACATGACTCAATTACATTATAGATACTTCCTGGAATAAACATCGGGGTACAATACATAAGATATACAAGTGAATATATTCCGAAGTTACAAATACATCAACATTGATAAGTTTTCAAAAAATTGAATGTCCCCCTATGGAAGAAGTATGCAATTCTGAAAGGGCCTTCTATGTGAGTTTGGAATTCTTACATAAATATATGTGATCCTTATAAAGAAAAGTGAATCATTCTTCCACATAAATTTATATGGTGTGGTAGTGTCATGTTGTAGTTGTTGAATAAGTTTCCACACATTATGATCTTGCTTAGATTCTATCCTTCTTCTATCCAATCAACTTGTAGAATGTATATAGCACAAAGTAAGGCTTCATTTTCTTCTTATTTACTTGAAAGTGCATCCACCATCATATTTTCTTTCTCTCTTTTGTAAATAGTTTCACAATCATAACATGGCATCTTTGTGACCCATTTTTGTTTCTCTTTTGAAGATAGTCATTGTTAGAAGAAGTAATTCAAATTAACATCATATATTTTTTCCTTGAAGCACATTCCTATAAAGTAAGAGTGTGATTGTTTTAATTGCATGTACTATAGCCAACATTTCCTTCTCATAAATGGTATGTTATTTCCTTAAATTAGTGGCTTTCAGAGGTAAGGGGCCTTCCTCCTTGCATGAAATTGAACCAATGACATGCCTTAAAGCATCACACTCCACAATCAAGGTTTTTATAAAGTTAGGTATGACCAAGGAAATAATTTTACACATGGCCTCCTTAAGTTTTTCAAAATATTAGGTTGTTTCTTAAGTCCAAAAAAAGGATGTCTATTTTTTAGGAACGATGTTATATGTGTTGTATTCAACCATATTTCTCGACAAACTTGTGGAAATAGCTTGTTAGCCCTAAGAATCCCCTAATATTCTTCAGGATTTTTGGAATTGGCCAATTTGTCATCACTTTAATTTGGTTAGGGTTCACCGTGACACTCTGATGAGATAGGATATGTCCCAAACATCCACTTCATAAACCCTAAGGAAAATTTGGAAGGATTTTCATATAGTTGTTTCTCGTTTAGGATTTTAAGGTAATGTCGACATGGTATACATGCTCTTCCCAGGATTTATTGTAAATTAGTATATCCTAAAAAATACCAACACAATTTTTTTTAGGAAGGGCTAGAAAAGAGAGTTCATCAAACTTTGATGTTCAGGGTGCATAAGAAAATCCCAAAGGAATCAATAGAAAATCATAATGAGATTCATGTGTTCTAAAGTGTGTTCCAAGGATTTCTTCATCCTCATTATAATATGATAATATCCTCAATGAAGATCCCAGTTAGAAAATAAAATATCTCACTACAATTCATTTAACAATTCATCAATGACATGAATAAGAAACATATCTCTAATCGTGATCTTATTGAGATCTCTATAATAAAGACACATATGCCATGAACAATTTTTTTTGTAATCCATCACTAGTATTGAAGAGAAATCACTTTGGACAGGTTGAATGATGCTAGCCTCTAACGTTTCTCAAACAATACACTCAATCCCTCTCTTCTAGGAAAAGGGGGAATCTATAAATTCAAATGTTAGGAGGAACGCCCCTTAGAATTAATTGAATACCAACTTAATATTCTCAATCATGGGGAAGACCTTTGGGCATCTATGAAAATATCTTGGAAGGATTGTTGGTAACTCTTTAGAGATCCAAGAACATAGAGAATTCATATTTTTGGATATCTAGTGACCACATGTATGCAACTACTCTTGGGTGTCCCTTTTTTTAACATTATTTGCCATAAATTTAAAGCTTATTGTTTTAGATGGTTTCTCTTGTATAACATTGAGTTCAATTTCCTTTCCTTCTAAGGAAAATCTCACGAAAAAACCCAAAAGAATAAAATTCATTTTTTTCAATGATTGTAACTATTGGACCCCTAATACCACATAAACACTAAGCTCTTGGATTTTACCAATGGCATATCCAAGAAATAATCCCAACCATAGTGAGACTCATACTATGACACTTCATATATAAAGCAACTAAGAGCTTTAGCTAATTTTTTAATTAATGAAGTTATTTGTGCTACCCAAACCAATCAACATCATTACCTTTTTTGTGTTGATAACATATATATCCATATATATTGAGAGTTTAAGGATTGTTTATGTTAGTCAAAGCATGAAAATATATGGTTGGTCTAGATCTTGAGAATGTTCTAGATCTTGTTTTTCTTCCTCTTCACAATCTATGTAGAATAATTTATTCTCACCAGTTCCCTATACGTGTTCTCATCAATGAAGCATAATCTCTTTGATATTTCTTCATCCATTTCTCAAGGTGTAAACCTTATGGGTTGAGTGAGGTTAGGAGTGAGAACATTGTTCTCTATATAGGTGTTAGTAACAATACTTTTGGTAGGCATATTTTCTTTCAAATCTCTTTTCCACATTGAAAAAATTATCCAAGGATTTAGCCTCCAAGAAATGCACCTCATGTTGAAAATTCTCCTTTAAATTTCCCATAAAGAGATGCAATCATAGAAAATGTTCTTCACTCTAAGACTCAACTTTTGAAAATATTGAATGTGGTCTGTAACTAACCTTGTTTCCTTTCAATTGGGTGAAGTTCAAGTGGTTATTAAGAAAATTGTTACCCTTCTCATCTAGGTTCAAATCCCACTTTGTGGCATATTTTCTCTTAGTGAGTTGATTATTGATGAGTAATATATCATATATTCATGATGTGTTCTCATGGCCATGTCCCTTGAATAATATAGGGTTTACTTGTACCATCTGCATATTAAAGGAAAGTGTTTGGGATGAAATTCCCCATTAGGAATATCCATGTTATGTGACCATTACCATCAATATTCTTCATATGAATCTTGAGAATGAATTAGTTCCTTAGTCCCAAATTAAAATCACAATGGTGTGGATCTTGGAGAGATAATTGATCACACCTTTGGATCCAACCCTCTTGTTCTCCAAATGCATTAAAAATTTCTCCATATGTGACTAGGATGCAATCCTTTTTTTTTCCTTACCCTCTTATTGAGAAGGAGAGTTTATGACAATGAGGCTAGTTAGATCGTTCATAATTTCACCATTCATGTCTTTGAGATAATATATTATTTCCATCTCTTTAAGACCATATTTGCTTGCCATATCTTTGATATCATTTTTTCTTACCATCTCATTGAGATTCTCCTCAAGATCATCTTTAAAATTTTGGAATTCTATTTTACATACCATATTTAGGTTTTCAACCTTTCTTTCCCTCATACATTCCATGCTCCCTACTCTATCTTCCAACTTGAACACATTCCACCTCTTCATTCTCTTAGTTTGTAAACGATGAACCTTTGTAAACGTTTGTAGGAGTTGCATTTGGATTATTACTTATCCAAATTATTAGATTAGGGTTTTACAATATCTTGTCTAGTGATATATCATTAATTTTTGGATTATCTACGTATTGTAAGTCATTAATCTATGACCCATTCCTATGAGTATAGTTGAAACTGACCAATTTCTCATGGTTTTGAATAGTCCACTCAACACTCATTGCATAGAGTGATGCCACAAAGGTTGATAAGTGGGATTGAGACTAGTGAAATGAATCACATAGCATCAATCATCACTTCCAAGGCTTGCACCCAGTAATTAGAACTTCTCGAGAGGTCACCCATCCCAAGACTCATATAGATCAAGTACACTTAACTATTGAGTTGTCCCCACATTCAATCACACTAATCTTGCTACCCCATTTGCAAAACATTAACAAGTATTGTGCCGTATGAACCATTTAGTTAGAGCTCCATTAGGCTTTTTTATTAAAGTATAGGGGTTCTCATAGTCCAACATATGATATATCATAATTTTTTGGATTATCCATGTAGTATAAGTAATTAATCTATGACCCATATCCCATGAGTATATACGCAACTAACCAATTTCTTATGGTTTTGAATAGTCCACTCAACACTCATTAGATATGGTGATGCTCATAGGGGTCAAGAGGTGGGATTTAGAATAGTGAAATGAATCACATAGCATCAATCATCACTTTCGAGGCTTGCACCTAATAACCGAGACTTCTTAGGAGGTCACCCATCCCAAGACTCCTCTGGCTCAAGCATACTTAACTGTGGAGTTTTCCCCACAATCAATCCCACTTAGCTTGCTAACACAATTGCAAAACCTTGGGAAGTATTGTGCCTTATGAACCATTCAACTAGATCTCCCTTGACTCTTTTTATTTAAGTGTAGGGGTTTCCATAGTCCAACATATGATATATCATTATTTTTTGGATTATATGTGTATTGTCAGTCATTAAGCTATGACACATATCCCATGAGTATAGTTGTAACGTACCGATTTCTCAAGGTTTTGAATAGTATACACAACACTCATTGCGTCAGGTGATGCTCATAAGGGTGAAGAAGTGGGATTGAAACTATTGAAATGAATCACATAGCATTAATCATCACTTTCAAAGATTTTACTAAGTAATCGGGAATTCCTGGGAGGTTACCCATATAAAAAATCCTCTGGCTCAAGTGCACTTAGCTGTGGATTTTTTCCCACAATCAATCCTACTTAGATTGCTACCCTATTTGCAAAACCTTGGAAAGTATCGTGCCTTATCAACCATTCAGTTAGAGCAACCTTGCCTCTTTTTATTTAAGTATAAGGGTTTTCTTAGTCCAACATATGACATAACATTGTTATTGAGATTATCTACATATTGTAAGTCATCAAGATATAACCCATATCCCATGAATATAGTCACAATCAATCAATTTCATGGTTTTGAATAGTCCATTCAACACTCATTTCATCAAGTGCTGCTCACTTGAGTGAAGAAGTGGGATTGAGACTAGGGAAATTACTTGAGTGAAGAAGTGGGATTGAGACTAGAGAAATTAATCACATAGCATCAATCATCACTTATGAGGCTTGCACCCAGTAACCAAGACTCCCCAAGAGGTCACCCATCTCAAGACTCCTCTTTCTCAAGCATACTTAACTATAGATTTTACCTCACAATTAATACCACTTAGCTTTCTATTCCATTTGCAAAACCTTATCAAGTATTGTGCCTTATGAACCATTTAGTTAGAGATCAATTGACTCTTTTTGTTTAAGTGTAAGGATTTTTGCAATCCAACATATGATATATCATTATTTTGGGGATTATCTACATAGTCTAAGTCATTAAGACATGATCCATATCCCATGAGTATAGTCACAACTGACCAATTTCACATGGTTTTGAATATTCCACTCAACACTCATTGCATCAAGTGATGCTCACAAGGGTGAGGAAGTGGTATCAAGACTAGTGAAATGAATCACATAGCATCAATCATCAATTCCTAGTCATGCACTCGATAATCAGGACTTCTCTACTAGTTGAGACTAACCTTGTTATTACTTCACCAAATCTAGTCCTACATAGATTTTTTTTTGCAGGATCTACTATCATGTTTCCTCTTCAAGCTCCCACTGATCCCATGCAATTTAAACCTTCCAAAATAAATATATGGTTAAATTACTATAACTTATTGTACATACTTTTATTTTGACAATAATTGTCACGTCCCCACCCCTCTACTCGGCGAAGAGGAGGCGACCATGATGCTATCTAACCTGAGAAATGTAAATCCCATGAACATACACACGATGAAAATGCATTGAAACTAAAAACATACACAAGTGCATTAACCATTAACATACAGTGGAACCAAATTACATTTCATTCACATCCAAGCCTTCAACACGTTCATAGTAATTTATCAAGAAATACAATTGCAGAGATTAAACACAAGGAAATACTTATCTTGAGAAAGAGTTTCTCCGCAACTAGCTACGTTGCTGCAACGTTCCACCCAACCATAGGCCAGTGTGCTCATCAATCTCTCAACAACACTACCACCCCCGAGCTAGGCATGATTTCCACAAGGAATAAGGGAACACTATCAGGCTCACACGTAGCCAAGGATACACAAACCTCATCCAAGCCAACACAGTTGGGTTTATCGGGAGATAAAGGAGCTAGAAAGGTTGACTGTTAAGCTAGTGAGCTCACCAAAGAGCTGTGGACACCTACACCAGATCTAGCCTAACTTCTAAAACATATACACACCCAACATAAGGAAGCATCCCCTTCTCTGCCGCACAGTCCCTCAGGCTATGCCTTCCCTTCCAATCCTATTCAGGGTGTGCAAAGAAGAAAGCCAGCCCTCTAGCTCTGTTTGTGAGGTTCCTTCTTCCACTAGGTTTATCAAGCTAGCTTAGACCCCATTTCCACTCCCAAAACAATTCAAATCAAAACAACAGAGGCATAAACAACAATTGCAAGATCTTGGATTGATGAAAACGTTGTTCAACCAAAACGTAAACGACAATGGGTAAAACAACCCCCTTAGTAGCAATTCAATTTCCATAGTTGTTTATGGCCCTAATGTGGCCAAAACGAACTAAACATCACCCAAAATGTGTGGCTCTATTCTCTTACTCGTTAGGCAACACTAAACAACAAAATTCCCCACCGTGGGCATGTGGAAACAACACCAAAATGGCCAACAGAGATCCCAGCCACTAGAAGTTAACAAAAACACTTCACACCCATGGTAAAAACACATGAAACTACAAAAACATGAATGGAAAATGCACCAACAGCTCCAAAAACACGAGGAAGACAACCCAATCCATGGCATTACAAAAACGACCTCCCATCCATGGGAAAATGAATCCAACAACAAGAAACGTGGAATGAAAACCACAGGAAAAACTCCAGCTGGTCCCAAAAGCCCCAATGTGAAGGAGAATGGTGAGGAAAATGGAAAAACGTGGATGCATGGCAGAATGGCATACGTTTTTGGGCATTTTCCTTGCCAAGGAAGTCAGAACACGTTTTTCAAAAAATGGATTCTCTACCCAATTCGAATTTTTTTCCCATACACTTCCCATTTCATGCAATAACTAACTCAACCACATTCTGGCAGAAGTAAATGATTGGGGAAAAAGACAAGAAAGGTAGTTGACAGTTTGATGGGTTCTCTCATGGACATTTGGATTTTTCCCCACTGGCCCCAAAGGTTAAATATTCCCCTCCCCACCCTTATCCTTAGGAAATCGATCCCCCATCTCGTTATTTGTTACATTGACATAGCTGGTTGTGGGTTTTTAATTAATTGCATATTTACATGATGATTCAAAATTATAATGTGCCATCTAGTACAAAATACCATTGGCAACGATTTTAATCGTCAAAACATAAAACGCTAAATCGATTGTGGGGATTTTTCCTTTAGCTCTACACCATGATTAATTACAATATATACATCATATACATTTTAATGCAAATGGGGTCAAAACCGGGATGTTACAATAATTCCCTAAAAGATACGAAATTTGTACCTGAAACAACACAAGTTGTCTTTTGTACAATGCACTGGTAGCACTCAATTTGGAGCTTGCAATGTTCAAATATGAATATTTTCTCAAAACCATCTGTTTAGGCCTAGTTTGAGTACTGAATAAAATCTCTTGTAGAGCTTGTAACTCCAAAAGTATAGCAAACGATATTCTAAAAAAGTAACCCAGTGTACTTAGCTATGTTCTCTATCGGCCCTAAAAATTTCACTCAATGTTAATAATAATAATAATGTCAGTGTGAAAATGGAATCATGAATTGCTTGAAGGACACAAACCAAGAATTGTCTGCTTTGATATCTAATGTTATGGACCAAACAACAAAATAAGCATAAAGAAGAAAATATTAAGTAGTGCCATGTCTAAATCAAATGAAAAGAGTGAAAGATTAAACATTCTCTATGAGGGTGAGCCTCTTTTTACAATATCAAAATGCATAAGATAATATCATTCTTCAAATGAATATCACTAATCATGTACATATAGGAGATAAATATTGCTAGGAACAAATGATAAGATGGTGGCATAACTATTATTAATGAATTGATATAAAGTGAGGGGTATGCTTAGGGGCTTAACAACCACACATCCTTTCATAAGATAATATCATTCTTCAAATGAATATCACTAATCAGGTATATATAGGAGATAAATATTGCTAGGAAAAAATGATAAGAAGGTGGCATAACTATTATTAATGAAATGAAATAAAGTGAGGGGTATGCTTAGGGGCTTAACAACCACACCTCCTTTTTGTAGAATGAAAAATCAAGTGTTAGATACTATATTCTTCTAAAAATGATACATCATACCAAGCATGTGTTCATGCATTATGCTCATGGTCAATAAAGATATAAGCAATTGGATCCTTTGTATTGATTTTTGTTTCATTAGTAAGAGTACCTCAAATAATAGACACCCAATCCAATTGATTGATGAATTTTAGGACACATTGAAGGTAGAAAAGTTTCTTACTAAAAATTGACTTGACTTGTTTGGATATTACCATTCTGGTTGATAGTGAAGATGTTCAAAATAATACATTTAAAGCTAAGGATGAGTTGTACAAGTGGTTAGTGATACAATTAACCTCAAACAATGCACCAATGACTTCCATGTACCTTACATACAATGTTTTTTTTTAACAGAAGCCGAAGAAGATTTATATATATAAAAAAGGTTGAGCACAACCATCCTTACACAGCCTTAATTCAAAAAATTGCTCTGCTGCAATAGAGTTTACAGAGGCAAATAAGCAAGCTACAATAAAGAGAGATATTATGAATTTTTTCAAGAGACTGAGGTTGCCCCTCTAGGGGTATTGTCTAACAAACTATTTGTTCAGCAATAAGCAAAAATACTTAATTAATATAAATAGATATTAGCAAGCCACAAAATTGCAAGAAAATTCCGAGAGAGAAAGGCCTGTCACTTTTGAGCTTCATGGCCGAGGGTTGGATTGCCAACCGAGGGCTCCTCCATCTGTTGATCTCCTGGAGTTTCCTAGTAATGGTTGCCTTCCACCATTTTGGTTAGTTTCTGAACATCTTCCTTAAGATAGTCTACTTTTTCCACTAACTCATGCAAATCCCTGGTGTTGTCTTCAATTCTTGAAGCATGACATTCCAATTGATTCGATATGTACTTGGCATCATTAGCAATGTTCTGGGCGCTGTTGATGTTCCCACCCTGTTGAGAACCCATTTCATTCTGATTTGAAGGTCTGAAAGTGCAGACTTAATTTCCCGGAGATCCTTGGAAGAGGCCATGCTACCTTTCTCCTGTATATCTAGTGAGGGCCAATGTGTTAATTCAGAGTAATTGTAGGAAAATATACCTGAATCTAGAAGCGGAGAAGGAAAGGCTTGATCCTGCACCAACCACGATGAAGCAGAGTCTCCTTTCACTATTTGGTGATGCACCTCACTATTATTTTGAGAGATGAGTAATCTTGCAAAGAAATAGATATAATCTTCTTCCGGGAGAACGATGAAAGGAGGGAGATTCTCCATCTTTTGAGGGAGCATGAGATATTTCATGGCCAAGAAATATGCGATGTGTGCGAAGTGAAGACTTGGGCTGTCAATTAGCTGGAGGAAGAGACTCATACTTAATGCAACCCAGAAGCTGGAAGTACCTCTGTGTTGATCCTGACGCATCGAAGGAAACGTGTTCTTCATCAAGGAGTGAGTGATGAAGGAGGGGTGATAGTGAGGCCCCCTTAGGATTAGAGTATTATGGAACATGTTTTTGATAGACTTGGTCTCTAATTGAGACTATACCTATCTTATTCTTAACCACTTTATTGACCATTTTGTTAGCTAGACTATTGTTCTGCCTTAAGATGTGGTAATAAGAGATTTGAAGGCTGGAGATCAACTTGATGATTCGTTTGTGCAAACGACTACAATTGATTGCCCCATCAATATGACCATTCCTCATTTTCTGAATTATTTGTTTAGAGTCTCCAAATACAATGATCCCGTTGATGTTTTATTTTTGGACCAAATCGATTCCAAGAAAGAGAGCAAGCCATTCAACTTCATTATTGGTTTTTCGTCCAATCCCTCAGGTGAATGGCACTACTAGTTTTCCTCGTAGATCAAAGATAATCCCACTTGCACCTTCCTCCCCTGGGTTTCCTTTCGATGCTCCATTAAAGAAGAGTGTGTGGCATTGAAGAGTATTTATCCATTAATGTAAATATTCCTCGTCTTTCCAAATTTCCCAATCTTATAGGAGGAATTTGGTTTGAGGAGAGCTCTGCATACTTAAGTTTTTACAGAATGTTACTTACGAGGAGTTGAACTTTTCTGCTTCTTTGAAGATTATTTGCTTGCTGTTCATATTTTCAGAGATCATATTCTGTACTTTGATAGCTATGTACCTTGGATCATACTTTTCCCCATAAAAAATTGCGCAATTTCTTGAGAGCCAAATTTTCCAACAAGTGTTTTGCGGAATTGTGTTCCAAATGTGAATCATCGTTGGCTTCCCTCCTGCCCTACTAGGGTAGAAGGATTTCCACTTTGAAACCATCTCTGTAATATTGCTTGGGAGCCACCCATTAGCTACCAAAGATCCAAGGGAACATTCCCATACTAGGATAGCCACTGGACAAGTAAGGAAGAGGTGAAGAGCAATTTCGCTATGGGAGGAGCAAATGGCACATCTTGAAGGTCCCTCAATCCATGTTTTTCTTAATTTATTTGTAGTAAGAATTTTTTTCTGTGCTAACAACCAAAAGAATATGTTAACTTTGGGGAGACAGTCATAGTTCCATACCTTATCCCAGCTGATAGCATTTTGATTACCGTCGTTGCTTTTCATAGTTTTGAAGCCTTCCTTTACTGTGTAATTCTCATGAATTCCCCAGCCTCTGATGTCTCAATCCTATATATTTGAAGGAGATCTTCCATGCAAGAGAGAGGAAAAGATTTTGAACTCTTCTGCAAGATTCTCCGGGGGCTGCAAAATTTTCCAATCCTTCCATTTACCACTATTGTCCCAGGATGAGATATCGTAGAGACTGCTATAACCCATTTCTTGCATCCAAAGCCTAAGATTGGGAAGATTGAATTCAGTGATGGGGGTGAGCCCGAGAACCTTTTCATTCCAGATGTTGATTTTTTTCCCATTGCCCAGAATCCAGTAACTATTGCCTTTGATTAGACCAACAGAGGTTTTGTACAAGTTCCAAATGGACGAGCCTTTGCCTTTCCAATCGATATCTAGGCTCCTTGCTCTTGTGGTTTTAAGGTACTTTTTTTTGGAGGATCTCCTTCCACCACTCATTCCTACCTGAAATGAATTTCCAAACCAGCTTGGCGCCCATAGCTTGGTTCATCAACCTAGGGTCTCTGATTCCTAACCCTCCCCTATTTTTGTCCTTTAAAACTTTGCTCCAATTTACCAAGTTGAACATTTTTCCTAGGGTTTTCTCTCCTTTCCAGAGAAACTTTCTAATCTCTTTTCTAATGTCATTTTGAATAGACTTGGGAGCTAAGAAAATGGAAAACGAGAATATAGGGTAAGAAGAAAGGATGGATTTTATCAGAGTTAGCTTTCCTGCTAAATTGAGCCATCTTGATCCCCAAGCTTGCAGTTTGTTTTTAATCTTTTGAATGATAGGCTTCTAAGATTGAGAATTGTTGGATCGCTTAGTGATGGTAATACCCAGATACATAAAAGAGGTCCAATCTATATTCACCTTGATTCCCAGTAACTGAGTGATTTCTCTAAGAATGGCAGGAGAATAGTTCCATCCATAGAGCCAAGATTTTAGGGAGTTTAATTTACTTCCAAAAACTTTGAGAAACAGGTCCAAAGAAGCTTTGATCCTTCTTGCAATTTGGGTGGAAGTGCTTCCAAGAAATATCATATCATCGGTGAACTGGGCATGGTTGATAGCTTGCACTCCTCTCCCATAGGAGATGGTAGGAAAATTATCTTCATTCTTGAGTCTATTAAGCCTTCTACTGAGAGCATCTGCAATTAGGATGTAGAGGAAGGGATACATTGGGAAACCTTGTCAAATGCTTCTCTTAGCTTGGAAGAAAGTGGTGGGCCTCCCATTGACCAAAGGAGCCACCCAAGGCTTGTCTATACATGCTTTAAACCATCTAACAAAAGGGGAAGGAAATCCAAATTTGTCCATAACCTTAAATAGAAAGGAGTGACTTACTTTGTCGAAAGCATTGGCAAGATCCAACTTGATAGCCATTCTTGCTTCTTTATGGGCTTGACTGGAATGTATCGCTTCTTGTACCGGGAGAATATTATCATACATCTGTCTGTCAGCTATGAAACCTCCTTGATTCTCTGAGATGACGAGGGGGGTTACCTTTTTTAGTCTTCTGGAGATGCTCTTGGTGAGGATTTTGTAAGAGGATTTGCATAAGGAGATAGACTTGAACCTTTTTATAATAGAAGGATTTCTCTCTTTTGGAATGAGAGCAAGGAATGTGGAATTGGTGGCTCCCCCTATTTTATCTCTAGATTGGGTCTAGACAATCATTCTCAAGAGATCTTTTTTAATTATATTCCAGCAACTCCTGTAAAATCTGATAGTGAAACCGTCAGGCCCTAGAGCCTTGTCTGGATGGAGCAACCAGACAACCTTATTGACTTCTTCTAGAGTGACTTTTTTGTTAGAAAGCTTATGTTTTGCTAAAGGAGGTTGGGAATCTCATCACTGAGATTCCTTAGATCCTCTTCCTGTACATCTTCATCTTTAGTGTACAGTTATTCAAAGTAAATTTTGATCTCTAACTTTATTTCTGTTGTATCAATGATTTGGATTCCTTATTTAGAAGTGATCTCTTTAATATTGTTCTTTCTGTTGCACTCTTTACACTGATTATGGAAAAAAATTGTATTCTGGTCTCTTGCTTTTAACCAAAGGCATCTCAATTTAAGGCAAGCTTCTTCTTCCTCTTTGCAGAGAATGTTTTGAAGGTTCCTACTGACTTCCTTTTCCTACCAAAGCAGGGATTTGGTGACCTCGGATGTTTCCATTTGGTTCTGGATGTCTTCAAGATTGCTAAGGAGGGAATCCTTTTCTTTTTTGTTTATGAGTGTCTGGTTTTTTATCCAGAGCTTGAGCCCTTTCTTGGTGTTAGATAGATTTTGTTCCAAGATGTAGCCAGGGGAACCTTGAATAAATATGTTCCAGGAGTTTTGGATTGTTTCGAAGAACCCAGGCTCCTTTATCTAAGTGGGAGAGAACCTAAAGGGGAGAGGGCCAAGGTCTCCAACGAGGGAGAGGTTGATAGAGACAGGTCTATGATCCGAGATGGCAGATAGGAGGATAGATGAAGAAGGAACAATTGATAGATCTAGGTAAGAGGAACTCACCAATATCCGATCCAGTCTAGCAGTAATGTGACACGGCCCGAACCTCTTATTGCTCCAGGTACATTTTCCTTTTATAGGTTTAATGTCTATTACTTTCCAGCTATAATACAAGTTTGTTGTAGCTTCCCATGCTTTTGAGAATCCAACTGGTCCAAGAATTATTCCTTGTGGTCGTGAAGGGTTGGCCCATAAACGTTTCCAATCCAAAGGATCTTGTGAGTATTTAGATCTTCAAGTTCTACAAACAGCCAGTGTCGATTTTCAGTTTTAGAGATGAATTTAAAGGAAGTTGCGTCCCACCAAGTAACTATGCCTCCTGATGCCCCTTGGGAACTTATAGCAGCGCTGTGACCACTTTTCCTGATTTTTTTCATGACTTCTAAGCAGTCGTCAGATTGCATTTTTGTCTCCTGGATGGTGAGGATAGACATTGATTCACTTTTTTTTATTCTTTTTATTTCCTCCAGTTTCTATTTTCCTCCTAATCCTCTGCAGTTCCAGGAGACAAGCTTCATTATTTCTTAGAAGGGTGGGGTAAATCTTTGTCTTTTCTATTTTCCTGCGTTTCTGACAGATTCTTTTCCCCGTGAGATGGCCTTACGAGATAGTCTAGGCTTGATTGCTTTCCTGCTGCCTTCTCTCTATTTTCTTCTATTTCCCTTATGACTTTGCTAGGTTTTCTTCCTTTTTGCTTGTTTGTTCTAGTTCTTCTCCTCTGCTTTCTGAAGTTTCTTCTGTCTGAGCCCTTGCCTTTGACCTGGTTATTGAGCCTCCGGAGTTCTGGGAGGTTTCTGTTAGAACCTCTATATATGCTTGTGGGGGGGGGAGAGGGGATAATGTTATCTTCCTACCCTATTTCCATGAGCACTGGCTCATCTTTTTTAGCTTCCTCTATTTTTTCCTCAGTTTCTTTTTCTGCTGTTACTACTACTTCTTCTACAATTTCGAGGACTTCAGTTAATTTGGATTTATCTTTGCTGGTGATGTCTGGCTTGATCCTGCTTTTCTCCCTTTTCTCTTATGCACTTCGTTCCATTCTTCTCTTGGAGTTTCCCCTTCCTCTGTCTGAACTTTTTAGGGAAAAATCTTGCGAAGTGCCCATACTCGTGGCATGTCTTGCATTTGAAGGGTATCTGTTCATAATCGACGGTTTGCTGGTGAGTTCAGTCATCCATCGACATGTTTATAGCTTTTGTTAATCCTTTCTCTAAATCTACCTCTACGGATATTCTGGCCCAGGAAAACATTCGGGGCTTGGGCTCCGAATTATCAATATATTTCCCGAGGGTATTCCCTATTGCTTTCAGATCCTCATCACTCCAACAATGTAGAGGAAAGTGGGGAAGTTTTACCCATACCAGAACTAAGGAGGGTATATATTTTTCTAGATCAAAGGACAGATCCCACTTGTGAAGATACATACCTCTCGAGCCCATGAAATAGGGGCCATTCCTGGAAATGAGATCTCTATCCTCTTTTTTCTCAAAAAGAAAAATGAAAAATCCCCTCACAACAAAAGATCTGTTGCACTTCACCTTGTATCAGAGGACTCCAGTTTTTGTTCAGCCGGATTTTGATGGAGCAAGGAGATGGTCAGAGGCCTGTAAAATCACCAGCTAATCCTCTTTCGTGCATAGNGGGGGGGGGGGGGGGGGGGGGGGGGGGGTTGTTGGGAGGCTGCGAGGCGAGCACCCTTTGTAGCGGGCGTCCAACCAGGCTCTACGCTTGCTGGGATCGGGATTAGGAGGATCCATGGTGCGGCCAGGCGAAACCCTAAGCAAGTCGGCCAGGTTTCAGGCGATCCATAAAAACCTGGTCAAGCCTATTGTTGTCCAAAATTGTTACAGGTGTAACAGTTTCCTAAAAAGAGTTGTTGATGTTTAATTGTCATTGGTCTTTTATGTATCATATATGTTCTTTGTAAAAGAGCTTACGAACAATGTTATGCAACCATACACATGTTAATTCAATATTGCTGATCTCAACAACATTCTTATCTTTAGTAGGACATGTGATGAACACCTCTAGCACTTTCATGTGTTCCTAAAAATCTTACTCAAAAACCAGGTATATGCCAAAATGAAGAAATGCATATTCATCATGAACTATATTAAGTACCTCAATTTCATTATCGATGAGATAGGTTGCATATAGATCTACAAGAGATATGTGTCATGTAAGACTGCCTACACAAACCAGCCTCTTGGAATTGTGAAGCATTTTAGTCTTGGCAAAGTTCTATGAAAATATTTTTTCTTGACTTCTCTCACTAGGTGCACAGTCTTCACGCTCTCTTATATGGAAATGGGAAGAAAAATAATGTTCCAATTTAATTCAACAAGACAATAAACTTAAATGTGGATTGTGCACAACACTAGTTATGTGCCTCATTTAACTCTAACGATTTGAAATCCAAATGACTGCCTTAAGAGTTTGCACTTGGAGTTGTTCTTTGACAACGTAGACGCCCCATTACATGTCACTTTAAATATTTTAATGGCATTGTGCCACTCTAAATCCTTTAATGGCATTATTCCATATAGGACACAACCTATCTCTTTTTCAATGTTGTGCACATTCATTATTGTCTTTCAAAAAGATACAAAAGTCATAACCTATTTCTAAAAAATTGTTTTGAGCATGATAGACAATTACATAAAGACGACATGTATGCAACCTTATAGGGACTTACAGAGGGCGTCAATCATACTATTGTCTATTTATTATACATGTCTGTATCCTCATAATTCAATTGAGAATGTTAATTTCTTTATAAAAAAAACAAATTATTTGGTTTATTCTAAAATTTTATTTGTGTATTTAAGAGTTTTAAGAAAATATTCTTAACTCACCAAAATTTTGTTAAGTTAAAAGGTTAAAGAAGCTGATGTTGTGAGAAATATTTTGAAATTGTGATTTAATGTGGACCTACACGAGACATTTAAAAAAAAAGTGCTTAATATTTTCAACCCTCTTAGTGTCACATAGATATTAAGTTTTTTTAACCCATGATGTTTTAAGAATTGTCCAAAGCCTTGCTCGCTTAAGAATTGTCCAAAGCATTTTTATGCCAACCTCGCTTAAGTTAGAGATGATTTTACTGAAATTTAAATCAATCCTAAGAAGCCTCTGGTATTCCATAATGTTTATTTGGTTCTTGTACATTAGGGATCTATGTTCTTGTATGTTAGGTACCTAGTCATAGAAATGCTCTCAATGGGGAAAAAGTTGAATTTATGAGGATAAGGTAGCATGTATTGCTTTTAATTACGGGATTATACAACACTTTTATATTTTCTTTATCTTTCTCTACGATTCTCTAAAAATAGTGTAACCCAAAAAATATTGCACTTTATAATATTATATTATTAAACAATAAACAAATATTTTATTTTTTATTCATATAAATAATTTTTACTAATTTATAAAAAGTAATAAAAATTTATTCTATATTAATATGGTGGATGTGGTGGTGGTGGTTAATGTCCACTGAGACCAACTTGGTCTATTGGACCTTAAGAGAAAAGAAAAGAAAAGAATTATTTGGTTTGTTGTAAAAAAAATTTCATATGCCCAAAAAGCTTAGAAAGAAGCATTCATAGGTCAACATAGTTTTGACATGCTAGTAGGTTAGGGAGGTTTGTATTGTAGAAAATATTATGAAAATATGATCTAATGTGGGTGTACATAGGCCACGCTTAAAGAATGTGACTTTCATACTCAATGCTCAGTGTCTCAAAATGTGTTATGCAACCAAGTCCTAGAAATAGCATAAATAGATGATAAGAGAGTAATACACGCCTTAAAAGTGAAGAATAGAGATAAATATCAATCCACTTCGAGGGAGGAACCTCCTTACACAACGTACTAAGTACATAAGAAAAGATAAGATACAATGATTACTAACATGAGAATATATCCTTCCTATATCTAGGGGACAAAGGTGTACAATAACAACTATTATAGTTGATTTTACCACACATGGTTGATCACATGTTGATGGCCTTCCCTGTCCCTCTTTAGACTCTTTATATCCCATGGACTTGTATTATCCTTTGATGTTCCAATATCATCCCTAAAAAACCCCTGTGTATTTCTCTACGCGACTTTTAAACCCATATTCACGTGTACACACAAATTTTGACCTCAAACTCACGTACATCGAGATGTGTGCATACGTCCAAATATTTTTGGATTTTTCTTCATGTGAGTCCGAATAACATGGCTCTTGGCCTTCCAAATTCCTTGAGAACGCTCGGATTCGACCCTCCATTACCCTTTTGGAGTGCTATATAAGGAACCCCTTCGATACATTGAAGGAGTTGGAATTGAAGAGCAAGTAAACTATAGTCCATTGTTGCCACAGTTTGCATATACTTGAGTCTGCATCCCTTTGTCCCTTTGGAACACTTTGTGTTCTTCCCAAGATTTCCTTTGCTTGTGATCTTGTTATCGAGAGATGGAGTATTGAGGTGGTGGAGGCCCAGGTGGAGGACTCGGTTTCTCCGGTTCGTAGACGTGCCGACAGAGGTTGTCACTATTGTAATCTATGATTTTATCAATAGAAATATCTTTTCCTGTCCAATTATGTGCAATTGAATATGAATATTGAATCTATGGATGTGTTTAATTGTTTATGCATCATTGAATATATATGCTAAAGTAGGTCAAACACACTATTATATAGCATGCTTTCCTTGTTTACTGTTGTTGAGAGTGAATTGCTAATACAAGCGTCAATTGGAAAGCTCAACGGGGATCTACTTCAACCGTCTGGAACAAGGTACGATTCGGTATCCCTTAGTGTTAGATGTTTGGTTTCTCTTGCATATTGGGAACGAATGATTTCTAGTGTCAAAGCTGTCTGTTGTGGTACACCCCAAGCCATAGGAAGTTTCTCTCCGTAACAGAATTGGCAACTCTGCTGGGGATGTTCCTTGTTTTTCTTTGGGGTTTGGAGGCACAATGTGATTGATCTTCTTGACTTGTTCTTTGTTTCTCCCTATTTTTGGGTTGCATTTAGTAGTATGTTCATCCTTAACACTCCCATAGATTGGTTTGACCCTTGGCCTTCCTTTTACCACTTTCTTCTCTAGATACGTAGGTTTTTGGCTAAAATTCATGTACATACGCAGGTTTTTGGCCAAAATTCACATATACATGCAGGGTTTTGGCCAAAATCCGCGTATACATGCAGGTTTTTGGCTAAAAGTCGCAAACATCCTCCATTTTGGTTGAGTTTGATGTTGTGGGAAGTTGTTGGGTGGGTTGTGAGTGTGATTGGGTCTTCCTGGGTTCTGATGTTGTCTGTTGGCTGCTTCTTTTGTGACCAGAGACCGCTTTTTCATTGATTTTTCTTTGAAAGTAGATATAGTCATTTATCTCCTTTTTTGTTTTGTCATTAGTGCACTAGTCTTTTAGTCTCGGTGTCTTGCTGGGCTTGTGTTTTATACTTACTACAGAGACTGAGAGCTTTAGTGACTTTTATTGAATTTTCATTCTTTTATATTGAAAATGAAAAATAGTTGCATTCTTACTTGCATCTCACATATGGATTTAAGGAGGTACTTGCATTGGATTTCTTGGATGAGAGTTGTGTTTAGGCTTTCATATAGGAAGGATTGCATTGGAATTTGGAAAGGAATGATTTTTATGCATCTCATGTAGTGGCATACCCTGCTTTTCATTCTACAAAATTGCACTTGGCATTGTTTGTTAGGTGTGCACATTTATTTCACTACCGAGTCATAACTTCATTAGTTGCATGACCATTTCCCTTTGAGTAATCACAACCAATAAAAATTAATGCTTAATAAAATGAATTGCACTCTTTTCTTTTATAGGGTGCATCAAGAAGATTAGATTTTAGGGTCTTGGAATAGTTCATTATAAGTCAATTCTCCAAGACCACTAAACACAACAATTAGGTGTCTATCCAGGTGAGAGAGAGAAATCCTTGGTATAATTAGTGTTTCTTAGGATGATCCTCTTACACATGAGTTAAGCACAAGGCAGTCCACAGGATTGTTATTGGGATGACCCCTGGTCACTTTCTGTGAGCACTGGAGATATTTCCAGGATCCTATTCATATCTGGGGGCTCTTTTGAGTTCTAGGCTTTGCTACCCTACCCATATGGTTGATCCCGCCTGCGACTATCCACTTGAGCATTGGTTATATTGGGGTGACCTTAGTTTCCTTACCTAGGTATCGCAGGGGGTACTTGCAGAGGTTGTTCTGTGAGTGTCCTGGCTAGGTAGGAGTCAGGCAGCATAGTCACTTTACACATTGAAGCAAAGGGACACTATAATTGGTTACGTACCTCCACTTGTAGTGTATTGGAGTTACGAGCCTCTCCTAGGTGAGACATACCTACTGCATTCGAAAGCTCACTTATCCTCTCCCTGGATTGCTTGCATTTTGGATGTATATTTTCTTAGGAGTGTGCTCTTTGTGTGCTAGTTGGCCTTTGGGACCGCGGTTACTTGATTATATTTATGCTCTCTTGAGTTCAGATCCTTTTATTTTCGGCATGCATGGTGTCCTATCACTCGTCCTTGGTCCTAGTACGGACCCTAGTGTTGGACTTGGGGGCATCACAACCCCTTACTGTGCTCATGGACTCGGGAATGGTCATATTCCATCCTCTACTCCATTTTTGGAGGATTTTTATTCCCTTCACTTGGTATTTACACCAGTGGTCACCCTCATGGGGGTGGTAGTAGATACAATAATGTTGGGTCTACACCTTGCATTCCTTCTTATGTCCCATCGTCCATCGCAATGTTTCCTTTGGATGCATATGTCATGATCATTCCTCCCTACATCCTATAGTTTGGACTCTTTACTGACTGTTTCCAGCTATTTTGGACTAATATTGTTGTCATGTAGGGTCCATTTTTTTGCACACTCTCTCCAAGGTCTTACACACGTTCATGCCTATTACATGTATCATGTCTAAACTGGCATATAGTTTAGGATTTCACATCCGCTTGCATTTTGCATGACCTTATGACTGTTTCATCTTAACCTTAGGTATGAACCCATTCTAGGATGTCACGGAACCTTCATGTTGTTGTTAGAAGTTACATTATGTAAATGGTAGAGCTTTCCTATACATGGGTGCCCAAGTTAGATCCTCTTTTACATTTGGTTCCCATGCTGAAATTTCTCCTTTAGGTTGTGGGAGTCCTTTTTTAGTTCCACCATGTCTTTTATCAAGAGCTTCATACTCCTCTTGAACTTTATGTTGGCCATTCCCTCAAGACTCCCTTGTATATATCAAGTTGTAATTGCATTTTCATGAGTTTTTCTTGCCTTCTTGAGCTTTATGCCGGCTCCCTGACTTTGAGTCATCAACCACTTTGAGTTATCATCCATATAGCCCGAGCTTGTCTCATCTCTAGCGAAGCGGATCCTTTTTACATATATTTTGCAGCTCGATCATCCCTTTTACCAGGAGGAGACCCTCCCCCAAGTGTCGTTATCCTGCACATATATCCTTGCATTGAGCATAGACATGTTCCACTGCTTGGAGCTAGTTTTCTTTCCCCCTGACACTCGTCTCCTCCTAGATTTGTACTATAAAGCACTTTTATTCTTTTTCAATCTTTTCAAAATATCTGAAAAAGTCAAAAAAAATAAAAAAACCAAAAAGTTGGACAAGAAAAGATGTTATCTTTGGCAGCAGTTGAGTCGTGTCACCTTCAAACAAATCACTGTATATCACATCCATTGGTTGGGTTATTAGTTTGACTTTAGGAGATGTACTCGTTACTTTGAGTTTATCTCCACCAATTGGTTAAGCTTCCAGTCCCTATGGGGCCTCTTTTTACGCCTCCTGTGTCACAGAGATGTCCCAATTTTCATATCGAGTCCATGCTACCTACCTTCAGTCACCATTCACCTTTATTCTCTTGTTCAAAGGAAGTTGAAGCCTAAGTCGGCCATTCCTCAATTATCTTGACATTGCATGTCATCCATTCCCGGTACTATTACTGGTTTGTGCACATCTTGTCCTTCCACATTATACAGCGTTGCTAAGTACCTCATGTTGGTTGATGGGGGATGCTTTAATGCCCTCCTTCCAGTAAATTCCATTCCATCGACATCAGATCATTTATTCTGGAATAGGAGTCTAGAGTCATTTGAGTGCCTTGAGACTTACAGTCATCAGTGGTAGGTTCTCTTGCCATTGACATTTTTTGGAATACATCAATGTCCCTTGATTAATGGATTCTTCCAAGCGTTTGACCTCAACACATCTATTCACATGTGTTAGATTTCACTATGTACCTTGATTCCCATTTTCATTATTGGTGGGTGATCTCACGTCTGTTAACGGTAAACATCAATGATTGGTAATCAGACGATGGACTACTATGTTCGACCTCGACACATCTATTTTCACATTAGGGGATGTGCTTGTAGCGGTTCATGTAGAAGACCTTCTAGCTTGGTGGTATTCCATATATGCTACCTCCTTGATCATGCCAGTGTTCATGAGATTTCAGCTCTCGTGATTTGATTACAGTGTATATTAGATATCTTCATCCACTATGGAGATATCGATCCATTGTATATCTTCAGCGATCATGGAGATCTTGATCTATTGTATATATTCATCCACTTTGGAGACTCTGATCTATTGTATATTGTACGTGGCGATGACCACACATGTCATATTTTGTATATCATGCATGTTCATGGCCATTGTACTCTTATGTATCTGGGACTGCTCTATGTATTTGCAGTCATATGTAGAGATTTATCATTGTATTGTATTGATGAGTGGTTGGTTCTTCCACCTGGGTCTTCATTACTCCACTTCCGGGCAGGGATAATTTTAGGGGCAAAATTTAGCCCATGGGCTATTTTTAGGGGGTTTTCTCCAAAAACAAATTCACCATTTTGCATTTTTTGAAGCCCTATTTCCCCCATTTTTTATGGGGTAAGATTTTTTCACCCTAAAAATCACCAAATTATTATATAAACGATATGAAATCCTCGGAAATTAAAATATTTTTTGAAAAATATCGCCAAACATTTTATAGTTGGTGTTTTAAGAATTGGTAAGATTCGCCAACATTTATACACTTTTAAATAAGTATGGTTCCTTAAAATCATCCCTACTTCTGGGATGGATTTTATAATGTATTTTGGCCATCATGTTACCCCTATGACCTCACGCATTAGGGGCATCTATTATAGTTGATTTTACCACACATGGTTGATCACATGTTGATGGCCTTCCTGTTCCTTTGCAGACTCTTTAGACCCCATGGACTTGTATTATCCTTTGATGTTCCAAGATCATCCCTAAAAAACCCTTGTTAATTGTTGTACGTGAATTTTAAACCCATATTCACGTGTACATGCGACTTTTGACCTCAAACCCACGTACATAGAGATGTGTGCATAAGTCCAAATATTTTTGGAGTTTTCCTCATGTGAGTCCAAATAAATTTATTCTTTGCCTTCAAAATGCCTTGAGAACGCTCGGATTCGACCCTCCATTACCCTTTTGGAATGCTATATAAGGAACCCCTTGGATACATTGAAGCGGGAGGAATTGAAGAGCAAGTGAACTATAGTCCATTGTTGCCACTGTTTGCATATACTTGAGTCTGCATCCCTTTATCCCTTTGGAGCACTTTGTGTTCTTCCCAAGATTGCCTTTTCTTGTGAGCTTGCTATCGAGAGATAGAGGATTGAGGTGGTGGAGGCCCAGGTGGAGGACTCGGTTTCTCTGGTTCGTATACTTGCCGACAGAGGTTGTCACTATTGTAATCTCTGATTTTATCAATATAAATATTTTTTCCTATCCAATTATGTGCAATTGAATATGAATATTGAATCCATGGATATGTTTAATTGTTTATGCATCATTGAATATATATGCTAGAGTAGGTCTAACACACTATTATATAGTATGCTTGTCTTATTTATTGTTGTTGAGAGTGAATTTCTAATACAAGCACGAGTTGGAAAGCTCAACGAGGATCTACTTCAACTATCTGGAACAAGGTATGATTCAGTATCCCTTAGTGTTAGATGTTTGGTGTCTCTTGCATATTGGGAAAGATTGATTTCTAGTGTCAAAGCTGTCTATTGTGGTACACCCCAAGCCATAGGAAGTTTCACTCCATAACAACAACTAATAGACCCTATCCTACATCAATAATATGCAATACAACACCATATAGGGGGTACATTTCCACACTATAGGGGGACTATGCCCAACATTTAGAGCTTAACATGCCCCTTCCCTTCAGACAAATGTTGTCCTCAACACTTGGGTAATTGTGGATGCATCTGTATGAAGGCATCATCTTCCCTTGTCGAATTTGTAGCTGGTAAGTTCTTCCACTTGATGAGGTACTCAATAATAGCTTGATTTCGTAGTTGTTTGGTCCTTATTTTGATGATTTGGTCATATTCCTATATTATTTGTGCTTCCTCAAAAATCCTTTGACTATGATGTTGATATGATTATTGTTTCATCCTATTTTTTGACATCTTTAGTATTTTGAGAACTGCTTTTCGGTGTTCTATGCGATCTACCACTACTTGAACTATAGATTTTCCTTCTTCAAACCTTAATTGGAAGATTGTTTTATGGTCGAATTGAAAGTGAGGTAAAATTCAAATTTTCTCTCCTCTATGTCTAAAACTTCGTTCTAATGTATCATGGTATGTCCTCTTTCCAATTCCATAGGTAAGACTTAATTTGGATGTGCCAAAAAAAATTATTCCAAATATCCCAACACTGCTTATTTTTGTCCTATCCATAAGAGAAAACTTGTATGGTATTCCATGTGTACAATAGTATGTTTATGTATTTGAAAATGCTACCACAAATACCATGGTATGTCCCCTTTCATATGCAACTGGTCTCACTCAATTTGGATCTCGGATGCCTTAGATATGACCCTTTTACCTAGAACATTTGTTTCAAACCCTAATTTGAAGATTGTTTTATGTCTGAATTCTAATTGAGGTAAAATTTGAATTTTGACTCCTCTGGGTAAAAAACTTCATCTTGTGGTGCCTTGATGTGTCTTCTTTTGAATTTCATAGGTATGACCTAATATGGATGTACCAAAAAAGAGTTATTGCAAATCTACCAAATCTTCTTATTTTTGTCCTATCCATAAGAGTGAAATTGTACGGTATTCCACGTGTCCAATATTTTGTTTCTGTATCTAAAACTTCTACCATAGATACCATGCTCCATCTTCTTTCATATGAAACTATTCTCACTCAATTTGAATCTTGTATGCCTTAGATATGGCATTTTTCCTATGAACACATGTTTTAGACTAGGTTTTGGACTAGTCAAATACCCTAGATTCCTCCACAATTATATCTGAATATGTAATGTATCAGGATCTGAATTTCGGACTAGAGCTATTTCGGCCTGTTTTAAAAGTGACATTTTAACCTTGATCTTTGAATCCTTGCATAAAAAAAATTGTAGAGAAAATTCCAATATGACTCATTTTGTAGAAGCCAATCTCGAGGAAAGAGCTCTGATACCAAATGTTATGCAACCAAGTCCTATAAATAACATAAAAATAGAAGAAATAGATAGTAAGAGAGTAATCAACACCTTAAAAATAGATAATAGAGATAAATATCAATCATTTTTTAGGGAGGAACCTCCTTACACAATGTACTAAGTATAAAAGACAAGATAAGATACAATTCTTACTAACATGAGAATATATACTTCCTATATATAGGAGACAAAGGTGTACAATAACAACTAACAGACCCACTATTAAACCCAAGCCTACATCAATAATATGTAATACACCACCATATAGGGGGTAAAGTGCCACACTATAGGGGGAACTATGCCCAACATTTAGGGCTTAACACAGTGATGACAAATCCTTTCTACCCATGGTATTTTAGGAAGTCCAACACATTGTTTCACTATGTAGCTCATGAGAGTTCATTCTTATCTTAGCTATATTAATTTTCTTCTTCGAACTAGTTAAAAAAGAGAAATACTTTTGATCATTCATATTAAGGTTGATGACCTCCTTATAGTATCTTAATTTTCTTTTAGCCTCTAAATCTTTCCCACCCCACATTTTCTCTTTAAACTTATATGCAATAATATATTTAATGTTATTGATATTTTACGAAGTAACATTTTTGTTAATCCTCAATGGTTTAGGTATAATATAAATATTCATTAAATATTGAATACTCATTTTAATCTTATAGTTTTTTCTCTGAAAAAATACTTATATTTGTTATTTATAAAAATCAAGAAATAAACACATCAGTTTAGAAAGTTAACTGTCATCACAAAGAGACACCAAAAAACTACTCCTTGATCTATGAAGCATGACCTCCAACATGCAGAAAACCCCGTTCAAAAAACTACATACATCATGTATTTAATATCAACCTTCAATTTAAAAACTCAACATACGAACAGATACCTTCCCTAGGATGATAACTTCCTTAGAAAGTTTATATGCTAGAGAGTTGTACTCACGATAGACATGCTTGAACTGGATATCTTCAAAAGATTCAAGCAATGCCCGGATCCTCTTCTTCCAGCAAACTAAATGCAAAACATTCAGACCGGATATGTTAACTTCCCAATCAACAATAATATTAGAGTCACCAACAACCATTAAGAAAACAATCCCCTTTTTAGAAGCAAAATGTAGAATCCCCCAAAGAGTAAGGATCTCTACACGAGTATTAGTTTCTTTGCCTCCATGTAGTCCAATGTTATAAAAGTGTATTTCATCAATCGTTAATCTCATCTGAGCTGCACATAAAATTTATGGACTCTGAAATGCCCCATCAAAATAGTCATTAAGGAAAATAAGATTGAAATATGGGGGATGAATAGAACCCTTTTTTATGAACAATATCTACCTGAATTTCTGAAAAGGCTTCCAATACCACTTGGACCACCAAAGAGACACTCTTCTTAGCTCCATCAAAAATATTTATGTTCCTATGTAACCACAATTATTAAGAACAACAATTCCCCCAACTAAACTCAAGAACATGAAACACATTGCTTGGAAAAATTCAAAACTACTTTAATCTATGCCCAAACCTGTTTAGTAAAACACAATGCAAAAATAAATGGTTTATTGTCTCTACATCACTCAAGCATAAAATGCAAACATTAAGACCTTTACCTCCCTTTTTTAGGTAATTATCCCAAGTAAGAATTTTATTTGCAAGAGAGAGCCAAATAAATAAATAAAATCTTGAGTGGGTAGTGTCATTTCCAAAAAAAAAAAATTCCATCACCTATTATCATATACAATATTTTGTACAATTATAGATTCATAAGCAAGTTTGGTTGTTACATTCATGTTGCTTGAATTCCAACTCCATACCAACCAGCCCTCCTCATTCTAAAGAATAACTCAACAAAGACTCAAACCTCTAGTATAATGGTTCCACTCAAACCTCTAGTATAATGGTTCCACTCCTTTGTCATAGAACCCACCAGACCAAGTTTTGAAGCAGATAACCATCTATGCCCATTACCAACCTGAGCCAAGTAACACAAACCTAGGTTCCGAAAAAACTCTACTAAAACATCATATAACTTGTAAGAGTTGGCTCCTCCTACGTAGGATAAAGAACGACTAAAATGCCCCATTTTGGGGGCATTTTTTAACCAAAATATTGCTCGAAAATAGCAAGAATCGCAAATATAAAATTTCAGCAATAAAAAATATATGATCTAGACTAAAGAATATATTTTGGAACTACCTAAATCATCAAAATTGCCATTTGAATAATTGTTTCTTTACTAAATTTCAGCAAACAAAAACATTTTGGTTGTTTGTTATACTGCTTTAGCTCCTCCCACCCAAGAATCAACAACTAATAATACCTTATTTCCATCCCCATTTTCCAAGCTAACCACTGAACCACAATAACAAAAACCTTAAAAATTCCATTCCAAAAATTTGAGACATTAATTACCCTTTTTAGTTCCAATAAGATCCAATCTTCCACAAAAGTATCTTTTTTAGTTCCAATAAGATCCAATCTTCCACAAAAGTATCTTTTAACACTTTTTTTTTTGGCCTTACAATATGATCCCATTTAACAAGGTGAAAGCTTCAATATGATCCCATTTAACAAGATGAAAGCTTCGTTTATCCTTTTTCCCGAACCATAAAAACTTAAAACATTTATGTACTATTTTTTCTATATAAATTTGGGAATCTTTTCCATAATAAGCCACTAAACATGAATAGTTTCATAGTTTCAAGCACATTTTAATCTTATATTAATATAAGATTAATATTTACTTTATAAACAAGTTCAAACTTTAATATAAAATAAATGACTTTATACAAACATCCAAATTTCTCAATTTTTATCCTTGCCAAAGGTAAGATATACTTTCCCTTGGAAAGTCAAACTTTTTTTACTTACATTAGTTTGATTTTTACGAAGTTCCATAATGTTTTGTATAATTCTAATATTAAAATTAGTATTCTAAAAATTTGAAATTAAAATTAGTATTTTAAAAAATTAAAATATTTTCAAGAATTTTTAAAATATATTATTTCAATTTTATAAGTACCACTTCAATAGGACATAAATCCCATTAGAAATGGTTTTAATTATCAAAATTTATTAATAAATAAAAATAATTTATAAAACAAAATAATAGAAAAATATCACTTATCGTGTCTTGTCAACTACATGTTTTGTCTTGCTATCATGTTCTAGCTAGCTTTAATTTTGGTCAATGATGCTAGCCAGGATAAGCTAGAGGATTCTCCCACTGTCTCTCCTCTGAAGGATCTTTGTCTACCTTTGCACCTAGGTGCATATGATTCTTAGTTCATTCAAAGCGGGGAGCCTCATAAGTAATGGCTGCATTCATTGAACAACCGTGAGTTTTCTCGGGGTGTACAAGATTACAATTACAGGGATTTTCATGTGGCGTCGAAGGGTATTTCTTTAGGAGAATATCAATGTTTCTCAGATGTTCCAGGAGTGAATTTGATGCATGATTATGGGTTTCAGTTACCGAAACTCGAATCAAAGGTATTGAATCAAGCACAACCGAGGTATTTCATGTTTCCTTGGGATGTTACGCGGAAATATGCCCCTACAAACACTTGCCAAATCTATTGGGAGCAGAAAACAAAGAAGAATTTCCAACAGTATCCCAGGGCTATAGTGTCAAGCGAGGTTCCAGACAATAAAATGAACAATCCATTAGTGGATATTTCTATATCTAATGCAGACACTCAATTTGTAGTGAAATCTTCCCATGAGACCCAAAGACTATTGGCACCTATTGGTACTACTAAGAAGATACAAAACCCTCCCGAGACTAAACACGCTTCGACACAAATTGAAACAACTTCAAGGTATGTACAACATAACAACTTGTTTTTTATTTGTTTTTTTGTTTGGTTTTTTGTAAGTTGTTTTTTATCTATTACAGTTTTTGAGATTTTAGGTAAACTATAGTTTTTTCCTTAGTGCATTTTATTCTTTCTTGTGGTTATAGAACAAAACTGGTTATAGGATGGCCTCCTATGTAGAGATTTAGAAAGAACTTGGCTTCACAACACAAAGTAGTTGTGGCCCCATTATGCAATTTTCCACCCCTTGTTGCGGATCCAGTGGAAAAGAAAATAAATACCATGTTTGTGAAAGTAAATGTGGATGTCATGCCTATATGCCACAAGATTGACTTGAAGGATTATGATAGTTACAAAAAGCTCTTTGTTTCTCTCGATGAAATGATTTGAGGCTCCATGAATGGTTTTTTTTATCACTCAAACTTGAACCCATATTTTTACAGAAATGTTTAGAATCTTTCGCTTTCTTTATTTGCAACAGCTCAAACATTGGATGCAATTCCTTTGGTTGAAAATAATAATAATCAAGTGAGTGTATTGAATGGAAGTGATTATTTCTTTATTTTTTAATGAGAGTTCATGGGTGATTTTATCTAGTTGTGTTGTGGACTGAAACATGAGAGTAGCTTATGTAGCATATATTGGATAAAGGAAAAATCAATAGAAAAGTGTTTAGTGATTCATTTCTTTGAGAGATAAGTAAGATAGGTTAAAGGTATATTTCATGAAAAATATATGTTTGATATCTGGTACTATAGTAATTGTTGCATTGGTACTAATTGTTTCATTAAAAATAAAACAATTTTGGACTTGATGTGGTACAAAAATTCTAAGCGAAGGCTTATGTTTGGCCTGCACCATTGATCGAAGTTTATCATGTCGATTGATATGGACGTCATGGCCTTGTGAGTTAGAACTTTAACACTTGTCCATTATATCCCTGAGACATTGTATGAAGAGCAGACGCTTGTGACTTATCGTCTCAACATTCTTGAACATTCCCTGCTGATATTTGCCTTTGTTTAGCCTAAATTCCAAGCTTATATTTCATATGGTTAGCTTTGGATTGGCTTATATTTCACTTTGGTTAGCTTTGGATTGTAATGGTTGACATATATTGCCACAATTTTGACCAACCTTATGAAAATAACATCACAATGACAATTAACTTTATTCTATTTTATTATGGTTACCCTAACTTAAGATGGTGGATGTATGTTTTCACATAATTTTCTTTAACCTTTATACAATTAACAATAATAATGGTTGTTGAATTTATTCAATCCATAGCGACAACTTTCACATGATTTTCTTTGAACCTTTTATAATTAACACTAATACTAATAATAACCCTTGAGTTTATTCAATCCATAGCCACAACTTTAATAAGATAAGTTGAATATGGGGTAAAATTAATTAATCTATTTTAAACTAACAATAGTTCCAATTCCCAATAGATCTTCCAATGGCTCCGCAAAAACCTTGGCCAACATAATATTATAAAATGATGTAAATAATGATAATTTATTGCACTTATGTCATCAATCCATTCTTGATAATTTACTGCACTTATGTCATCAATCCATTCTTGATGTCCATTTCGGAGGGATATGTTGCAACACAGCTTTCTCTTGTTTAAATTAAAAACTATTCGCCAATTTTTTTGAATAAATACCTACTAATATTAATTTTGTCCACATAATGTGCTTGAAAGGAAAGAACATAACGAGTGTCAACACCAATGTAAATACCCTTCTTTCTCTATTTTTCACTCTTCTAATATTTTTTAAAGAGAGATACAGTTTGATAAGGAGAGAAGCAAGAAGAGTGCATTTCAAATCCTTATAAAGATGAAGAAGAGGAAAACATGGGAGAGATCATAAAAATCTTAAGTATCATTGGTCATTTTTATTGATGACAAAATGAGTAGGAACTTGGATGCAGGGTAATCATCTCTAAAATTAATGTTGCTTTATGCTTTCTAAAAAAGAGAATCATCTCTAAAATTAATCTTGCTTTATGTTTGCTAAAAAAAGAGAGCCCAAGTCCAAATGCTTTGTCAATGGAATTTTATTAGGGTTTTATGATTTATTGAAATGTGTTTTGGTAGACGTTTTAGAAGATTCTAAGACTTCTTGTTGAAGATTATAGACTCTTCCTTTGTGCAATCATATTTATAAGTGTATCTTCAAAGTCATTGCTAAAAGGATAAAAGGTATATTGTGAGGTATTATTTCTAATGAATAACTTGAATTCGTTTACAATCAAGAAATCCATAATGTAGTGGATATTGTTGAAGAATAAATGCACTAGGTTAAGACTAGAAAAAGGCCTATTGCAATTTTGAAGATCCACCTAGCTAAGGAATATGATAGAATGAATTGGTTGCATATCATATTTGTTTTTTAACAAAAGCGAGTAGTATATTTTATATAAAATTGTTGACGATAATCCTAAGCAACTCAATATTTATATAGAATTCCAATAAAACATTTATGTTCATAGTATGATACGTTTTTCAAACTTTCCTTCAGCCAAATAAGACCATACTATAAATAGAGTTTTCAAAAAACTTATAAAGCTATACTGCCTAACATACTTCCCTAATAGTACGATGCATACGAAATATATAAGAAACTATCATATTTATGAAAAGACTTGGATACTCTAGCCTTCCTCTAAGGAATGATCACCCTAAATTTGTTCTTGAGTTGGGGAACTTGGGGTCTTCATATCTTCCTAGTACATTATGTTTCATTCTGTCTTATTCAAGGTTTTTTGAGGCAGTATAATGAGAAACACGAGACTAGTTCCCTTGGGTAAATTCCAAATTCAGGTTGAAATGCAATTCACTTTCTCTAATCACCTTCTCAATATTTCCCCCTTATTTCTCCACCTCAGTCTCAATCCTATCATGCTTATGATCCTACAATTCAATATGAGCACTAATTCATTCAATGGACTACTCCATTCCCTACACCTAGGCCTTCAACTTTCTTAGAATCCACTTAATATCGCTAACTTCACTTAGATCCATTCCCAAGCCCAATCCACGGTTCAAGGGTTTGGCCATTTCATCCCCTACCCCCTTCAAATGAAAAAAAATACTCCCACACCCAAGATAAATAGAGCTATGATCAAGGGGGGAGGGAAAGAAGTATAACTTACCTCCTTCCAGTCAGACAATACTAACAATCGGGGCTTAATTACCGAATTCTTCTACTTAGCGAAAAATAAAGATATCAACTAAAACCTTACCTGAGATGCTCATGAAGCAGAGAATCCCAAACCATTCTCTTGATATATATCACTCTCAAGAGCTTCGCACTTATGCCACCCCACAACATCAAAATCTGTCCCACCTATATAGATGGACCCAAAGGAGAATGTTGTTAGAATTTTGATGGTTATACAAGATCTTAAACATTTAGCATCATAACATCATAACCATAAGAAAAGGATCACTAAAAGAAAGACAAGCGCAACCACACAAAAGAACACAAATATTTATCCACGGAAACCCTCATGGGGGATAAAACCCAACAAAACTTCCTTGAATAGAATTCAACCAAGTACAGTGTAATACCCCAAGAACAAGAATAGAAGCTCCATTTCAGCAGTAAATGACCTCTCTCTCTCTCTCTCTTGTGCAATTCTTGAGTGAGAAGTGTGTACAAATGAGAGAGGCACCTCACCTATTTATATTCATCAGGTGAGTGACTCAATTACCTAACTAGGTCGGCCAGGTTCTCTAATTGGGGTTGGCCTACCTAAGAAGACTCAAATAACATTTATAAAATACTTGTGTAGGTATTATTTCCTCTACTTATAATGGAGTTTTTACCTCATGACTTTTACATGACCAATTACATCAATGACATCCCTAATCGGAGGAACAACATCTCCGAAAGGCATGGACAATAATAATAAGTACAATATAATATCTTCCACAATTACATTATTTCAACACTCCCTCTTAACAAGGAAGGTATTCTACATCATCAACAACAACTATACAACTTACTAGTGAAGCTATATGTCATAGGAAGTTTTATAACAACAACATCATAAGCATCATATTCATCATGGAACATCATCGTCGTCGAACATCATCATCGTGGAACGTCATCATCACAAAACATCATCATCATGGAACATCACCATCATGAAACATCGTCATCATGGAACATCATCATCATTGAACATCATCATCGTGGAACAACATCATCACAGAGCATCATCGTTTGCAACGTCAGTATGAAAGTACCGGAACATTGTCATCATCTACAACATCAACATGTGAATACTGGAACATCAACATCATCTGTAGCATCAGTATGTGAATATTGGAACATCATCATCATCTGCAACATCAGTTTGTGAATATTGGAACATCATCATCATCTACAACATCAATATGTGAATACTGGAACATCATCCTCATCTGCAACATTAGTATGTGAATCATGGAACATCGTTATCCTCTTTAACATCAGTATGTGAATACTGGAACATCATCATAATATGCAACATCAGTATGTGAATACTAGGACATCATCACCATCTGCAACATCATCAGTATGTGAATACTGGGACATCATCATCTTCTACAACATCATCAATATGTGAATAATGGGACATCATCATCATATGCAACAAAATCATCAACAAATAAATGCTAGATCATCATCAGCATTGATATGCTAGAGTAACATCATCATTATTATCATAAAATGCTAAGACAACATCATCATCAGCAGCATCAACACAGAGTGTTGGGACCACAATCATATCAACATCATCAACACAAAATGTTGGGACCACAACCACATCAACATCATCAAAACAAAGTGTTGGTACCACAACCACATCAATATCATCAGCACGGAATGTTGGTACCACAATCACATCAACATCATCGGCACAAAGTGCTGACCGCAACCACATCAATATCATTAGCACAAAGTGTTGGGACCACAACCACATCATCAGCACAGAGTGATGGAACCACAACCACATCATCAGCACGAAGTGCTGGAAACAAAACCACATCATAGGCACAGATTGTTGCTAACATCTAAAGCAACATCACGGTGGGCACTCCTAGCTAGACATACCCTACCTAGGATGATCTACCACACCACTGCAACATGAAAATTACCAAATCATTATCATTACTCCCTATTTCAAGGGAGGTCCTTCTGAACTACACCAAGCTTGTATCAAAAGTATTCAAACTTTGTTGATGTAATTGTAACTTCGGAATGTATTCACTTATGTATCTTATGTATTATACCCCGATGTTTATTCCAGGATGTGTCTGTAATGTAATTGATTCATGTCATGCTCCAATGTTCCGATCGGGAGTTTCTATAATGTAAGCAAGTCATGTCAAGTCAATGTGGGTAACCCTCCTATTGGTCAAGGGTTAAATTCCCCGCAGTTCCAAGGCACTAGGGTTATTAGACTCACCTAGTGAAGTCGGCCCTAGTAGGGTTTTGTCAAGTCGGGAATTAGTATAAATAGAGAGCTAGCCTCTCTATTTATCACACACTCACTCACACTCAGTTGTAGCGCATAGCTGAGGAAGAAGAAGACACTGGGGCTAGGAATAAAGAGGTTACTGCTGTCGGGAGATCATCTTACTATTTTGGGGTTTTACTTTTGGTGTTGATTCTATCTCTGAGCAAGTTGCGGGGTTTTCTCCATTTAAAAAACACTGTGTTCATTGTCTCTTGTGTTTGATTGTTGTGCTTGTTATTCTCTTAGTTAAATATCCTAATATAATGCTAGCTTAATGTTAAAACTCTAACATGGTATCAAAGCTAACCTGAGAAGAATACACTGTGCAACTACGGGAACTAGGGCTTCCTACATTGTGGATCTCTCTCCATAGATTTTCAGCAAAAGTAGGTTGGAATAACTCTCCTCCCTAGGGCGCATCTTTCTATCGAAGCAAAATCCAATTCTGAGGTTTTTCAGTTTTGGACCGGACACTACTGCCGAAAATTAGGGCTTTCCACAGAAGTGGAATTTTTTAGTGAGCCCAGGCCTGGATTTATCTCCTCCTCAAAATCGAAGTTAGGGAACAAGATCAAAGCATTTGGTTGGACAGAACTCCGGAAAAACAAAACCCTAATCTGCTCCTGAACCAGTACTACAGAATTTCAGCTCCAAATCTGAATCCAACATCTTGACCTGGTAAGATCTAAATCTTGTGTATTTCCATTTGAGGTTCTCAGTTAAGATGTCTCATCATACTAAGCTTGATGAAAATATTGAGGGAGCTGATAAATTCTGAACCTGGAAGTATAGGATATCCCTGGTCCTGGAAGAAAATGAGTTGGACTCCTATATCAGTGAGGAGTTTCTAGTTCCAGAGGGAGATGAGGCTAAGGCCTTACACAAGAAGAAGTTGGTTATGGCAAAGACGATTATTGCTGATTCAATCTAGGATCACCTCATACCACATGTGTCCTCCCTAAAGACACCTAAAGCTATGTTTGATGCCCTAACCAAATTGTTTGAAGGAAAGAACATAAAGAGGAATATGACTTTGAGGAACCAGTTGAAGAATGTGAATATTCAGAATGCAGAGACCATCTAGTCTTAATTCACAAGAGTCTCTCAGATCAAGGAATAGCTAGAAGCAGTAGATGAAGAAGTGGAGAATGCTGAGATTGTAACGACCACCTTGAATGGTCTCCCTAGGACATGGGACTCTTTCATTCAAGGGATATGTGCCAGAAAGAAGTTAGTCAAGTTCAACAGACTTTTGAAAGAATGCTCACAAGAAGAAGCTCAGATAGTAGCTTGAGAAGAAAAGATGGTAAGTGAAGATCAAGCTCTCACAGTTCAATCCAAGAAACCCAGAAGGGACCATCATCATCATCATTCTAAAGGTAAGCACTCTTCCCACAAGAAATCTCAACTCAGATGTTATACTTGTGATGAAATAGGACACTTTGCCAGAGATTTTCCTAAAAGCAAAAGAAACCCGCACAAGAAGAAAAAAAACAAGAGAATACATCATGCTCATGCTATAGAGGATGATAAACCTTCCACAAAGAGAACCAAATATGAAAGTGAAGATTCTTCAAGTGATGAAGAATATGTTTTGATTTTCGCTCTCACGGGAAACATCACACATGGAAGCAATGATTGGATTATAGACAGTGGGGCTTCCAATCATATGATGGGATTCAAAGAGTCTTTTGTGAGATAATCATAACATGAATCACCTCACAAGGTGAAGCTCGAAGATGACTACCAGTATCCAATAAAAGGTAGTGGGGAATCCTCCTATAAGCTAGACTTTGGAAAGTCCATGAAGATGAAGGATGTATTGTTTGTACCAGGACTCAAGAAGAACCTCCTCTCCATATCTGCATTAGATGCAAAAGGCATGAGGGTTGCATTTGTAGATGGCCAAGTTCTCATGTGGGAAAAAGGAAATACCTTCGATGATGCAGTAGTAATTGGGGAACAAGAAGGAGGTTTGTACAAATTGAAGGGCCATCTAGAACAAGCCTTGATCCATGACATAGTAGAGCCAAATGAACTTTGGCATAGAAGGCTTGCACATTTTCATTACAGAGCACTACCACTTGCAAGCAAAGTTGTTGAAGGTCTTCCAGAAATTCAAGCAAAACATGATGGAGTCTGCAAAGGATGTGCGAAAGGAAAGAATACAAAGAAGATATTTCCAAGTAAAGAGAGCAAAGCAAAAGGAATCTTGGAAATCATCCACTCCAATGTATGCGGACCAATGTCAGCAAGTTCACTAAGAGGGCATGTATACTATGTTTCTTTCATTGATGACTTTTCTAGGAAGACATGGATTTACTTCATGAAGAACAAAGATGAAGTTTTTAGCAATTTCAAGGAATTCAAAGCCTTGATCGAGAACCAAACAGAAAATAAGATCAAGACCTTTCGATCAGATAATGGCGAAGAATTCACATCAAATGAATTCAAAGAGTTATGCAAAGACTCAAGGATTAAGAGGGAGCTGTCCACTCCATATAATTCACAACAAAATGGGATTGCAGAAAGGAAGAACAGAACTATCATGGAAGCTGCAACAGCTATGCTTCATGATCAAGATCTTCCTATGCATTTATGGGCAGAGGCTTCTAAAACAACGGTGTATGTATAGAACCATAATCCACATAGAGTACTCGAGAACAAGACACCTGAAGAAGTCTTTTTCAGCAAGAAACCAGAAGTCAGCTATCTCAGAATATTCAGCTGTCCATTGTACATACACATTCCAAAAGAGAAGAGAACTAAATTAGATCCTTCAGGAAAGAAGGGTATATTTGTGGGATACTCTGAAAGCTCAAAGGCTTACAGAATATACTTCCTAGGATTCAAGAATATCGACATCAGCAGGGATGTAACATTTGATGAAGACTCGACCTACAAAAAATCCAAAAAGAGACCTGCTGAAGAACCTGAAGAAGAAAAAGCACACAGAATTCATGATACAACCATGAATGAAGAAACTCAAGAAGAAGATCGAGAATTTGAAGAACCACAAGAACCTGTAGATCCACCTCAAGAGAAGAATCCTCATAAGGGGAAACTTGCTTGTGTACGAGAATATATCCAAGGTGCGGAAAGATATAGGGCTCCAGAAGAGAATCACAGAGAAAGAAAGAGGACCAGATCCTGCTCTGGATATGTAGCTTTATTATGTGATTTCATTGATAAAGAACCTTCCAACTATGAAGAAGCGGTAGAACGAAAAGAATGGAAGGATGCTATGATCGAAGAGTATTAATCAATCATGAAGAATGATGTTTGGGATGTTGTCCCAATACCAGAAAGGAAGTCTCTTGTAAATACCAAATGGAATTACAAGATCAAGCATGCTGCAGACGGTAGCATAGAAAAATATAAAGCAAGATTTGTTGCTCGTGGTTTCTCCCAGAAATAAGGAATAGATTATGAAGAAACTTTTGCACCTATAGCCAGATACACTTCCATTAGATCAGTACTTGCTTTGGCTGCAATGATGAAATGGAAGATACACCATATGGATGTCAAGACTGCTTTCTTGAATGGTGTAGTATAAGAGGAAGTGCATGTTGGAGCAACCACTCAGTTTTGAGACACATGACGGGAGTCTCATGTATTTAGATTGAAGAAATCCCTATATGGTTTGAAACAGGCACCCAGGACATGGTACGGTAGAATTGATAGCTTTCTATCCATTTTGGGATTTACCAAGAGTAAAGCAGATTCCAACCTTTACTACAAGGTTGAAGGTGGCAACCCAGTGATGCTCCTACTGTATGTAGATGATCTGTTTGTAATAGGTATGGATGGGTTGATTGCTGATACAAAGAGAAAGGTTGCTGCTAAGTTAGAAATGAAGGACTTGGGTATGATGCATTATTTTCTAGGCATGGAGGTGTGGTAGAATGCGGATGGAATCTCCCTCGGACAAGGGAAGTATGCAGTAGAGATCCTGAAGATGTTTGGGATGATGGACTGCAAGGCCATGACCACACCTATGGTATCGAACCTGAAGCTATTGAGTGATGCTTCATTAGAAGCGGTTGATAGTACGATGTATAGTCAAATGATTGGGTCCTTGATATACCTGAAAAACACAAGACTAGATATTTCCTTTGTTGTGAACACCTTGAGCCAGTTCCTGACATATCCGAGACATGTTCACTTGATTGCTGCAAAGCATATTTTGAGGTACCTTAGGGGTACAAGTGATTATGGGATCAAGTATGATGTGAATTAGAAGATTAACCTGGAGGGTTATGTTGATTCAGAATGGGAAAGCAGTGCCATCGATAGGAAGAGCACTTCAGGTTGTTGCTTCAGTATGGGATCAGGTGTGATCTCTTGGTTTAGCAGGAAGCAATCCTGTGTGGCACTGAGTACAGCTGAAGCAGAGTATGCCATAGCTTGTTCAGCTAGTTGTGAGGCAGTATGGCTCAGGAGGCTACTGTCTAAGTTATTTGATCTCTAGTTGGATGCTACTTGTATATATTGTGACAACCAGAGTTGCGTGAAGTTGTCGGAGAACCCGGTGTTCCATGACAAGTCAAAGCATATCGAGATCAAGTATCACTATATGAGGGATATGGTGCAGAGGGGAGCAGTGAATCTATAGTATGTTGCGACGGACGAACAGATAGATGATGTGTTAACGAAGCCATTGTCTAGATTGAAGTTTGAGTACTTCAGGGAGAAGCTTGGTGTTCTCCAAATCGAGGTTCCTTCCAAGGGGAAGTGATGAGTCTGTGAGCCATTCTGACATGGTGAGAGGATTGGTTCCTTCCATGGTCAGATGTAAGGGTTGAGCCATTTTGTCATGGTGAGAGGATTGGTTCCTTCCATGTCAGATCTGAGTGCTGATCCATTCTAATATGTCTGTAGGATTGGTTCATACATGATCAGATATAAGGGTTGTTGCCATTCTTGGAATGGAGGTCCCTGGTCAGTTACCAAGAATACTCGGTCTGGGACTGAGGGCCTTTCTGATACGACTGTAAGATGTAGTCTTACATGGTCAAATGTGAGTGCATGGCCATTCTGATGTGATTGAGGGATTGGTTCCCACTTGATCAGATATAAGGGCTGATGCCATTCTCTGGGAGAATGGAGGCACCTGGTCAGTTACCAGGAAAGCTCAGTCTGGGACTAGGGGCCATTCTGATATGACTATGGGATGTTTTCTCACATGATCAGATGTGAGTACAAGGCCATTTTGATGAGTAGGTCAAATGTAAGGGCTGGGCCATTCTGACAAGTAGGTCAGATGTAAGGGCTGGGCCATTCTGATGAGTAGGTCAAATGTAAGGGCTAGGCCATTTTGACGAGTAGGTCAGATGTAAGGGCTAGGCCATTATGATGAGTAGGTCAGATGTAAGGGTTGGGCCATTCTGACGAGTAGGTCAGATGTAAGGGTTGGGCCATTTTGACGAGTAGGTCAGATGTAAGGGATGGGCCATTCTAACATGGGAGAGGATGAGGTTCCTTCCATGGTCAGATGTAAGGGCTGGGACATTCTGACATGGTGAGGGGATTAAGTTCCTCTCATGGTCAGATGTGAGTGTTGGGCATGCCTTTCTGATGAGTCAAGGTCAAATGTAAGTGTTGGATGGGCCATTATGACTTAGGGTCAGATATAAGCGTTGAGAAAGACCTAAATGGAGGCTAGGCCTACACCTAGCATGAAAAAGGGCTAGCTCTGTAGAACTTCTCGTGACGAGAAGAATCATGAGATAACACCCATGATGATTTCAGTGATGATGATCCAGCAATGATGATCTAGATCGAGAGATGATCCAGATCTAGTGATGATGTTCCAGCGATGATCTAGATCAAGTGATTATCCAAATCCAGATGAAGATGACTTGAAGATGAAGAGAACTTGAGGATGATCTAGATGATACAGAGAAGAAGACTTGTGCTGATAAATTGTGTCAAGAGAATACCTTCCTAGTTAAGAGGGAGTGTTGATGTAATTGTAACTTATGGATGTATTCACTTATGTATCTTATGTATTATACCCCGATGTTTATTCCAGGATGTGTCTGTATTGTAATTGAGTCATGTCATGCCCCAATGTTCTGATCGGAAGTTTCTATAATGTAAACAAGTCATGTCAAGTCAATGTGGGTAACCCTCCTATTGGTCAAGGGTTAAAGTCCCCGCAGTTTCGGGGAACTAAGGTTGTTAGACTCACCTAGATAAGTCGACCCTAGTAGGGTTTAGTCAAGTCAGGAATTAGTACAAATAGAGAGCTAGTCTCTCTATTTATCACACACTCACTCACACTCAGTTGTAGCGCATAGCTGAGGAAGAAGAAGATACTAGGGCTAGGAAGAAAGAGGCTACTGCTGTCGGGAGATCATCTTACTGTTTTGGGGTTTTACTTTTGGTGCTGATTCTATCTCTGAGGATGTTGCGAGGTTTTCTCCATTTATGGTTTCCCCGAGTAAAAACAATGTGTTCATGGTCTCTTGTGTTTGATTGATGTGTTTGTTGTTCTCTTAGTTAAATATCCTAATATAATGCTAGCTTAATGTTAAAAATATAACAAACTTACATGAGATAGAGGCTTAGTCAACACATCAGCCACTTCATTATTCTTCTCTTGTATATTCACAACTTAATTGTTCTTCTCTTGTAGGTGATTGCATACAATCCCTCCTACAAGTCAAATGTTGTTTCATGGTTAGAAACATTTCATAATATTCAAAACATATTCATAACGAAAAATTCTTATGCATAAAGATATGTGTCATATAGTCATGCAACTATTTCATCCAATACAACATTCATCCATATCCCATATACATATCGTAACTTTCTAGATTCCTTCCATCTCTATCAAGACATTATTACTAGCGTGCACTACTCCCAACATGTCAGCAAATAGGTTTCATTATAGATAAGTAGCAATGGAATGGTGTACAACACCATAAGCCACTTACACATCACATGTATATTAGTAGTAAACTATTCATAAATGCAAACACTCTAGCATGCATAATACACTTCCTAAATATAGAAACATATATGTGTACACAACTGAACAATATCATTTAAGCAAATATATGTATAAGAAATGACAAGTCAAATAATTATCTTTGTTTTTTTGGTAGACTCCATCTTGATCTTTGTCTCCTTGCATGAATTACTGGAGTCTCTGAGAACGTGCTCTACTTCATCGTGTGATTCTGAGGACCTGTGCCTATCTTGCCCATGATAAGAAATACTAAGCAAGTCTTCTTACACCACATATCACATAGAAAAGTGTATTGGTGTTGAATCTATGTGTCCTAAAAATGCATCCCTTCTTATCCAATGCTGAAATGGACAAGAGCATGATCTTCATCTTCATCGGTAGAAATATTTTGGATCAAAGTACATATTCCTCGTCACTTGAGGAATCTTACCTTGCTTTCTTCTTAGCTGGTTCTTCATGAAGGAAGATTTTGCATCAATGATGTCATATAATATTTCCATTGACTCTAGTATATTCAGAGTCTTATTCATGTGCTTCACACAACTATGGTTGTCACAATACACACAAGTTTTCATCGAACAATCTTGCAAGTAGCTTCCAAAACCATATTGATTCACAACTTGCTAAACAGGTTGCAATATACTTTGTCTCATGTCATAAACAGGTTGAGTTTGAATTTTTAGTCACTAAGAATAGAAATATTCTTGTAACACATATGAATTTAGATAAGAAATGGCAATAAAAATACTCCCCAAGCCAATTATTGTCTACAAATTAAAATACAGTCCTAAAATTAAAGATAGTGTACCGATTAATTTAGAACTATTTCAATTAGAATGTCTAATAAAACCATGGATTTTACAGTTAACACTAAGGGTTTGGAAAGAAAAACCTGTGTTGTGGATCAAATCAAATTACAACCTCTGCATGATTCTTTGTTGACCATAACCTTCCAAGTAATGAAGCCTCAGATTCCTTGGCAGGAAACGAGATCAGCAAGATGGTAGGGAAGGAAGATGAAATTCCTAGATATCTATTGGAGTTTCCATTTGAAAATGCCCTATTTTCATTTAATTTTACCCTATTGTCCCTCCCAATATCTTTTCTAATTTACCCATTTTCCAGCGAATTCTATTTTCCCTATTTTGTCCTCTTTTTATTTAGTTTCCCTCTATTTTTTTTTCATTTGTTAATATTAATATATTACATATATTAACTATATATTATATTAATATATATAATAACAATATAATTTAGATAATAGTCATACTAATAATAACTTAAGTAGCAATATTATCAACACAAATTAAGAAAACACATATTAGTGACTACTATTAAAAATACATAATAATAATAATAATAATAAAAGATTAATAATAATATATATTAATAAGGAAATAATATTAACAACATTTCACATGGAAAATCCACCTTCCTTCTATTCTGAATGGATCAAGGAAAGATCACACATGCATGGAAAATCTCAACAAACTTCCCCACTTTCGTGGATGGTAGGTCAAGCAAACCGTCAGTTGGACATCCAAGCTAGAACATGTCTCAATAGAATTGAACCCGAGTATATGGAGTGAAATCCATCTAGCCCCACCAATGGACCACCATATCCTTGACAATATTAACAATGGTAACAATAAAATTGATGACTTTAGAAATGGGAATATTACTTAAACACAACATATTATTAATAATACATAGTACAACATGAATTAATAATACATATATTGTAGCATTTTTATGAGATATATTACTAATATTAATAGTACACATTACTTTATATAATACGCAATATTAATAACACATAATATTACATGATATGCTTCGGATGTGAGCAATAGACACACGCCAACACGTGGCTAGAATGCCAACGTGGATCACACAGGTGGGCACGTGGTCAGGAGGTAGGTGGTTAATTAAGATCTGCATGTTTGTGAAGTTTTTAATGACACCGGCAATGGTGGCTCCTCGCACGAGGGAAGTGATGGCTCTGAGTACCATCTGCATGCATGGCGACGAGCTAGTTGAATCGCCCCTCCGTGTGGTGGGAGGCATTTATATGTGTGGAAATTCAGCAAGGGAGATGCATTGGAATAACTTGGTTCTATGTTTGTTGTAATGTGGTTTTTTCTTTGTCTTTTTTTTATTATACCATGGCTACGAGGCAGCGTGACAAGCCCAAGTGGGGAAGCAGTGGTCGTGGGGCATCGAGTGATAGGAAGGATAGAAAATGTGGTAGAGGTGGGTATATAAGCTCAATCTCTACCTCTACCAGGAGCCTAATTGATGACTGGGAAGCCAACATAGTCACGTAGCAGCTAACTTTAGCAAGCTCAGATGATAAACTAAATTATTATTGGGGGGTGAAAAATATGTTAGGGTTATTAATGGAGGATGTGTAGAGCCAAAGGAGGAACTCTAAGACTGTCAGTCTGGAAATAAGGGGGGGTATAGATTTAACATACCTCAAAAATAAACTATAACAAAAATTATTTATATCCATATATCTATAGACACATTAATAAAATACCCAACTGCTATGAAAGAAAACAAATATTAAGACACCCAAGCCATATTAAATTGTCAAATTCATCCTTCTGTAATCATCCTTAGGCGTAAGGACCCCCATTGTTAGATCCATTCTGCAACCATAATAGACATTTCCGAACTAACTAATTTTTTCACCCTCTGCCTTCTACTTTTCGCCTTCCGCTGCGGACCTCAGAAGTAGGAAAAAATTATTGGAATGATCACTTGATGTTTTGCTTTCTGCCTTCAGCTTCCCGCCCTTCTGTCTTCCACTTTCTGCCTCCCGTTGCGGACCTCGGAAGTTGAAAACTTCATGGAACAATGACTTGATATTTTGGATTTTTTCCTTTCAATTTCTTCCCTTCCATCTTTCACTTTTATTAATTTGTCATAGTGGCCTACAAACTAAAAACACAGTCTCACAAAGAATACAGACAAATATGCATAAAATTGGCTAAAATTGTGCTGCAATGGAAGTAGCAGCTCTGTATAATCAATGAATAATGAATAATACAATACAATGATCATGCAAGATGCATGAATGCCAAGAAAATTTGAATTCCCAAGGAGGTCATTCGAATTGAATGAGTGGGTGTAGCTTAACTAACTGTAAGCCATAGTAAACACACTAGTTAACCAACTGATCAAAATCCTAATTGACTCAACTAATTCCTAACTGAGGTCGGAGTGCAATAGATGACTGAGTCTAACTGAAATAGCTTAGACACATGTCACTGTATGCTAACCAACAAGTGGTAGCGCATCAATAACTCCAATGAACCCCGATGAGGTTAACTGAAGATAAACTGGCCATCAGAGGTGGTTGGAGACGCCCCTGTTGACTCCAATTCATTAAATATTAATTAAATAATCAATATAATGAATGGAGGTTCCTACACTACTTTGTTTAACTTATGGTAACCATCAGTTAGCAATTAGGTGCATTTATGACACTCAGATCACCCTCAGAGTGCTCCAGTTAGCCTCCCCAAATGAAGGAGAAGGCTTAGTTGGCCTCCTTGACTGAAGGTAGGCATGGGTGTGCTCATTTTGATGTCATGTAGTGCTCCTCTAATGCCAATTAAGTCAATAAAACTTAGGATAGTGGTTTAACTAGGCCAAATTGACCAAAAGAAGTGTGTATGGTGGTAAATGTCTCCAACACCCCCCCTTAAGCTATACTCAAGAGAAGTAGAAAACATAGAGTGCATAAGAATGCTAGGTCCTCAGCAACAAAGGCCATAGGTCACCTTGTACAATACTGAAACTCAAACAATGCTAAAAAACAAACTTAGTGAGGAAAAGAGGGAAAACCCAGTGGGAAAAATCCCCCTTCAAGCTGAACACTGAAAGTAGTTGGATCACCCTGATGAACTCGCCCCCAATAGTGAACAGAGGTAAGTGAACTTATTTTCTAAAAATATCTTGGTGAAGACGTCTGCAATCTGCTCATCAGTCGGGCATTATTGCACAATGATGGTCCTGTCATGCACTAGCTTGCTAATATAGTGCATGTCTATCTCTACATGCTTGGTTCTTTTCCTGGTAACTGGATCTATGGATATCTTAATAGCACTTTGATTTTCACAAAAGAGGACAGTGCAATAAGTACTACCAAGATCAAACTCTGAAAGAATGCCTTGCAACCAAACAGCTTGGATGCAAGCATTCACCGCTCCTTAATACTCGGCCTCTGTTGAAGACAATGCTATGGCAGACTCTTTTTGCTAGACCAGAAAATGGGGCCACCACCAAACATGAATACATATCTAGAAGTAGACTTTCTATTAATAGAATCACCCACCCAATCGAAATCTATGTACCCAACCAGCTCTAGCTCGGAGTCTGCAACATAGTGAATGGCGTAGGTCCTGGTTCCCTGAATATATTGGAGGATCCTCTTGGCTTCCTTCCAATAAATATCATGAGGTTGTTGCATGTATATTGACACAACATTCATGGTATAACATATATCATGATGAGAATGAGTCAAGTAGAGCAAGCTACCTATCAGCTGTCGATAAATAGTGCAGTCCATGGGAGGTGTGCTTTTTCCTTCTTCAAGGCTGATCCCTGGAAGGAAAGGGAATGGTGCAGGCCTACATTCAGCCATGTTAAAATTTACTAACAGGTCTGATATGTATTTTGACTGAGTGACGACTATCCCATCAAAATTTTGTTCAATGTCGAGCCCAAGAAATTGCTTTAAGAGCCCCAAATCGCTCATTTCAAATGCATTGTGGAGAGCAGTTTTGATGATTGAAATAGAAGTAACTATGATACCTATAATAATTAATTCATGAACATATAAAACAATAATAATAAAATGACCATAAAAATTCTGTCTATACACATTTGTATCTGATTTACACCTTTGGAATTTTTGTGAGAGAAGGAAGGCATCCATCTTGGAATGCCACTCTCTTGGGGCCTGTTTTAACCTGTATAGTGACTTCTTTAGCTTGCAAACCAAAGATGGATCAGAAATGTAGCCCTCAGGCTGATTCATGTATATCTCCTCATGAATATATCCATGTAGAAAGGAAAACTTAACATCCATATAATGCACTTCCCAGTGCTTAGATGCAGAAATTGCCAAAACTAGGCGGATGGAGTCCATTTTTGCAACCGGTGTAAAAGTCTCATGGTAGTCCACACCTTCGACCTGGGAGAATTTTTTTTCCACCATCCTTGCATTATATTTGCAAGTGCTTCCATCAGCAGCAACCTTAGTCTGAAACACCCCCTTGCATTGAACCAATTTCCTCCCCGGAGGAAGAGAACCTAGCTCCCAAGTAGTGTTTTTCTGAAGAGAATTCATCTCTTCGTCCATGGCAACTTGCCATCTCGGATCCTTCTGAGCATGGTAGTAGGACTTAGGGTCTGAAATTATCATTTAATAACAATATTTGGACAACAAATAATCAGGAAAAGAGAGCGCAATACCTTCTCTTTGGAATTCAGACCAGGTTCTCCTTGGATCATCCGGATTTCCAATGTCATCTCCTGCGGAGAAGAGTGTCTGTCGGGCCCAAGTTGGGAGCTGATTTTGTACTTAAAATTCTGATTCAGCATCTGATTTTTGCTGTTCACTAATATCAGAAATCATAGGATCCAAATCAGGGTCATCACCCCCAATTACATCATCCAAATATTCAGTAGAATAGGAAGGAAATTCAACAGTTTTCTCCTTCACTAGTTCTACCTCTGAAGATGCTCATCGAAGTTGACACTTCTTTCAATGATGATCTATTTTGTTTTAATATCCAGCAGCTTGAAAAATTTATATTCATTAGGATATGTGATAAACAGACATTCTATGCTTTGCGGTTGCAAATCCCTCCTTTTATCAAGCAGAATTCGGGCCCGTGCAGTGGACCCAAACACCCTCATATTCGACACATCCGACTTGTATCTGAAATATGCTTCGAAAAGGGTATTCCCTTTCATGGATGAGTGTGGAACTTTGTTATGAATATATTCTGTAGCATGCATGGCTTCTTCCCACAAATTTGAGGCCAACTTCTTTGATTCCAACATACAGGTGGTCATCTCCTTGAGAGACCGATTCTTCCTCTTTGCTACACCATTCTGCTGGGGAGTGTAGGGGACTGAATGTTGGATCTGAATACCACTTTGGGAACATATATGTAGTAACTCATTACTGACATACTCCCTGCCATTAACAGATCTCAAGATCTTGATCTTTTGGCCAGATGCATTCTCAATCAAGGCCTTCAATTCAGTGAATTTTTCCAAGACTTCCAACTTCTTTTTAATAAAAGAGACCCATGAGTATCTGGAAAAGTCATCAATGAAAGTCAGAACATACCTTGATCCATTCATGGATGTGATAAGCATGGGACCACTGATATTAGAATGTATCAGTCCCAAGATGCATGATGCTCGGCTTTCCTTCCCCCGATTGAACTTATGCTCAGGGTGCTTTCCAACAACACAGCCCTTGCAAATTCCAGTGGTAGATTTAATGACCAGGAGGCCTTCAACCATAGAATTCTTTTGTAATTGATGCAAGTATTTGAAGTTCAGGTGGCTGAACCTCTCATGTCACAATATACTAACTTCATTTCCATGAGTCGGCAATGTGGTGGGCTTTGCATCCGCCACAAAATGGGAGAAATCGTAGGCTTTTGCATGATGGTTTGCAAGGCCTTTTGCTACAAGTTTTCTGTATGCAGGTTCAGTGATCTCTACATCATCCGGGCTAAAGGAGACAGTTACGGAGAAAAATTCCTATGGCTTGGGGTACCACAACAGATAGAATAACCGTAGAAATCAATCCCTTCCCAATATGAAAGAGAAATAAACATCTAACACTAAATATCTCGACACATACCTTATTCTGGATGGTTGATGTAGATCCCCGTTGAGATTTTCCAATCTCGCTTGTGTTGGCAATTTTCTCTCTCAACAATCAACAAACAAGACAAGCATTCTATATAATTGTGTCAGACCTACTCTAGCATATATAATCAATAATGTATAAGCAATTAAAAGCATCCATGGATTCAATATTCATTTAAATGTGCATCACTGGACAAGAAAAGATATTTCTATTAATATAAATCAGAGATTACAAGAATGACAAACTCTATCGGCACGTCTACGAACTGGAGAAACTGAGTCCTCCACCTGGGCCTCCACCACCTCAATCCTCCATCTCTCGATAGCAAGCTCACAAGCAAAGAAAATTTTGTGAAGAACACAAAGTGCTCCAAGGGAAAAAGGGATGTAGACTCAAGTATAATCAAGCTTCGGCAACAATGGACTATAGTTTTCTTGCTCTTCAATTCCTCCCTTTCAATGTATCCAAAGGGTTCCTTATATAGTGCTTCAATGGGGTAATGGAAGGTCAAATCCGAGTGATCTCAAGGCATATGGATGGCCAAGAGACAAGTGACTCGGATCCACATCAAGGAAAACTCCAAAACTATTTGGCCTTTTGCACACATCCCGATGTACATGGGTTTAAGGGTCATATCCGCATATATACGTGAGAATGGGTTTAAAAGTCGCGTATGGAAAATAATGCATGTTTTTAGGGATGATATTGGAAACATCAAAGGTACAAAAATGGCCCATGGGGTCCAAAGAGTCTGCAGAGGGACAGGGAAGGCCATAAATATGTGATCTACCATGTGTGGTAAAATCAACTGTAATAGATGCCCCCTAATGTGTGAGGTCAGAGGGGTGATCCGATGGCCGAAATACATTATAAGTCCATCCCAGAAGTGGAGTGATGAAGAACCAGGTGGAAGAACCAGCCATCCAACAATATAGTACAAATATATCTGCATATGACTGCAATTACCTACAGTAGTCCCGGATACATAAGAGTACAATGGCCATGAATAGGAATTATACAAAATTTGACATGTGTGGTCATCGCCACATACAATATAGATAGATCAGAATCTCCATGATGACGATATACAAAGGATCATGATCTTCATGAAAGCTGAAGATATACAATGGATCAAGATCTCCATAATGGCTGAAGATATCTGACATACACTGGAATCAAGTCACGAGAGCTGCAATCTCATGAACACTGGCACAATCAAGGAGGTAGCATATCTGGAATGCCACCAATCTGGAAAGTCTTCTACACAATCTGCTACGAGTACATGTCCTACTATGTGAATAAAGGTGTCGAGGTTGAACATAGTAGTCCATCGTCTGATTACCGGTCATTGATGTATACCGTTAACAGGTGCGAGATCACCCACCGATAATGAAAATGGGAATCAAGGTACTAGAGTGTAAACTAACAAGTGTGAATAAATGTGTTGAGGTCGAACACTTGAAAGAATCCATCAATCAGGGGACATTGATGTATTCCCAAAACTGTCGACGACAAGAGAACCTGCCATTGATGACTGCAAGTCTCAAGGAACTCAAAATGACTCTAGAATCCTATCCCAGAATAAATGATCTGAAGTCGATGGGATGAAATCCATTGGAAGGAGGGAATTAAGGAATCCCCCATCATCCAACACGAGGTACTCAGCAAAGCTGCATAATGTGGAAGGACTCGATCATAATGTGCACGAACCAGTACCAGTACTGGGAATGGCTGACATGCAAAGTCAAGAAAACTGAGGAATGGTCGACTTAGGCTTCAACTTCCTTCAAACAAGATCATAAAGGCGAATGCTGACTGAATGTAGGCAGCATAGAATTGATATTCAAAAACTGGGACATATCTATGACACAGGAGACATCGACAAAGGCTCCATGGGGACTAGAAGCTTAACCAGTTGGTGGAGATAAACTCAGAGAATCGAGTACATCTCCTAAATTCAAACTATTAACCCAACCAATGGATGTGATATACAATGCTATGTTCGAAGGCAACACGACTTGACTGCTACCAAAGATAACATCTTTTCCTATCCGGCTTTTTGGTTTTTTATTTTTGTGGACTTTTTCAAATATTTTGAAAAGCTTGAAAAATAATAAAAGTGCTTTATAGTTACAGACTAGGAGGAGACGAGTGTCAAGGGGCAAACAAACTAGTTCCAAGCAGTGGAACATACCTATGCTCACTATAAGGAAACATGTGTAGGATAACGACACTCGGGTGAAAGTCCCCTCCCGAAAAAAATGGGGAATCAAGATGCAAAAGATATATAAAATGGCTCTGCGTGGCTAGACATGAGACAAGCTCGGGATATATGGCTGATAATCAAAGTCAGGGAAGCCGGCATAAGGCTCAATAAGGAAATAAAAACTCATGATAATGAAATTACAACTTGACATAAGGGAGTTCCGGGGAAAAGGCCAGCAAAAAGATCAAGAGGAGTATGAGGCTCTTGCACAAAGTCATGGTGATACTATACAAAGGACTCCCACACCCTAAAGGAAAAATGTTGGCATGGGCACCAAATTCAAAACAGGAGCTACCTAGGGTACCCATGTATGGTCAATCCATACCATTCACATCATGTCACTTCTAAACGCAACAAGAAGGTTCCGTGACAAGATAGAATGGGTTTGTACCTAAGGTTATAATGAAATGGTCATAAGGTCATGCAAAGTGCAAACATATGTGAAACCTAACCTATATGTCAGTTTAGACATAATACCTAAAATTAGCACAAACGGGTCAAAACCACAATCAAACTGCACTCAAAACGGACTCCTACATCATCAAATTAGTCCAAAACGGTACAAAATGGTCAAAAACGGTCAAAACTATAGAAAGTGGGTAAAAATTTTCAAATAATTTTTATAAATAGTAAAAAATTTAAAAATTCCATATCATTTTAAATTTTTACCCATTTGAGCTCAAAACTTCCAACTCGAATTCCGGGAGCATCGTCCGGCGAAATTCGACACCGTTTGATCCAGGTAACTCCTCATGTCCTCCTATTCCTATTTCATGCAAATTTTTTAAGTTTCCATGGTCCATTTAATTTTTTATGCCATCCTAAAGTGTGCATTTCAGCCCATGCAGGTATCAGGGTTTTTTCCGCGTATAGGGCTGGCCATATGCGGAAAAAATGCCCAAACCTGCGTACATACGCGGCTGTTTTGCAAACAGTCGCGTATGCGGCCGCGAATGAGGTTTTCAAGGGTAAATAATGATGAAATATCTTGTTTTTTGTGCAAGATGGTTTTATAATGGAGGGAGAGGGAACATGGTGATGTAGAAGAGGCTGTGCAAGGTGACTTAATGGCCCAACAAGCTTTGTGTGCATGCGGCTTGTATAAGTTTTGGTGTCTTGGAAGCCTGAGGGAGAAATCAAGACTCCTGCAAATGCTAGTGGATTACTGGGATCCAGACTCTGATTCTTTTCACATTAACAAGATGTCACTCAATATAGAAATTGAGGACATATAATTTATCACTGGATTATCCCGATGAGGAGAGGTGGTAAATCTTCGATCTTGCGGTCCAGGAGGTGGCTTGACTATTAATGAGTACATTGCGATGTACTACTTTCCGAACACGAAAAAGTTTGGGAGTCAAATCCCAACAAACTTGATCCAGGTGCTGGGACTAAAGGCCATACTATTGGCACTTGGCAAGATAGCCGACTTAGCTTCACTCCGCCAGGCCTCTCGGCCACTAATGCTCTATGCAGTGGAGTGTATGAGACCCACAGTGTATGACTGGAGCACTACTCTGTTGAGCAACATGAACCAACAGCTCAGTGACTGCAAGATGGGCAGCATGAGAAACTTTGGCTTCAGAAGCATACTGAGCACGTTCTTCTTTGAGCGTGTACCGGGGCTAAGCCCTAGAGTGGAAATTCCTCCACACAGAGTTCGAGACCTGGCCCAACGACGTTGGGAAAATGTTATGTGCATACTAGGCGAAGGTAGGGTGGCTAACCCCTACCCAGCGGACTTCTTTCCATGGTGGCAAAGGCAAATCATAGCCATCGATGACTATCCCTATGCAGGGATAGACTTCCATGGAGATCTAGACATGCCCATACCACCAGGAGTGACATATGGAAAAATAGGTAACGAATCCCAAACCCACTTTAAGTTTTTTGAATTATAAATTTTTTTTGTGTTTTTTAATATATTGACTCAAAAGACATGTTTTGGTGTGACGACACATAGTGACAATCTGTCATGGGTATGTAGATGTTGGACCATGGTGACCGGATGGGTTCCCTTGTCATAGACGAAGGGGAAGAGGAGATGAAATCACGGGTGTGGATGCAAAGCAGACACTCCAAAGCATCCACACAAACTTTTTATGCTTGACACATAGGGTACCCATGGCACAGGTCAAGGACTTGCCTGAGGTCATCCCGCGCCAGGTGGTTGGTGTACCATGGGAATGGGTTCGATTATTTCAATGGCTAGCTAGAGCAGTGGTGTGTTACCACGATCAGAACCCCCCTCCTCCTCCATAGGCTTAGAGACCTAAGAGTACTTCGAAAGCCCCAATTTTGTATTATGACACTTATGTATTATGATGTCACATTTTGAATGTTAATGAAATTTTTTTATGATGATCGATTATTTATGTGCAAAAATGTATGTTTGTGATATGCTTATGGTCTATGAAACAAATGCCAATCTAACACATAGTTAGCATATGAGTCAACAACTTGATTAAAAATTCTTGAAACATGTATGTAAGTTATATTCTCAAATTTTCGTTCTAGCAACCTCACACGTAAGAATCTTCGTAATAAAACTGGATCCCTAATACGATACAAGCCATTAAGCTGTGAAACCACTAACTGCGAATCAAGATGTACCTCAAGAGAGAGAACACCATGTGAAATGAAATCACGCAATAACTCAATAACGGCACTATATTCAGCAACATTGTTCGAAGAAGGCCGTAAACATACGCCTCCTGAAGAAAATACTTGACCCATAGGAGTATAAATCACCCAAGCAGCTGAAGCTGAGTTTTGAGTGTGACGGCTAGCACCATCAGCGAATCCTATGTAAACAGAAGACTCCATTGACATCTTCCATAAGAAACGGAAGCTAATCAACAAACCCGATCACCATAAGAAAACCTAACTATGCAAATCAAAAACTGTACAATAATATACAACAATCAGCCCTGGATGAAGATCATGCATAGTATTTTTTAAGATAGAGCCCATTTATAGGCTCTGCCAAGGTTGTCCCTTCATAATCTACTAGCTCATAGGCACCCTTCTCTAACACACATTTAACCACGTAAGTACCATGCCACATGGGATTAAACTTCCATGCCCCCAAGGGTTCTTTTTCTTGATCCCACAAAAGGACCAAATCACCTTCACTAAACTTCCTCAGATGGACAGACTTATCATATTGGACCTTAATGCAACGTTTATTTACTTCTAGAGCCACTAAGGCATCTCGGCGCTGCTCATCAAGTTGCTCTAAGTGGACCAAACGTTCCTCCAATGTGGAAGTGTCTGGTAAAAGCTCTATAGCTAACTTCAACGAAGGGATTTTGCATTCAACCAACAAGATAGACTCCACCCCATGCACAAGTTGATACAGAGAGAAACCGGTGGCAGTCTTAACCGCAGTTCTATAGGCCCACAAAGTAGGATATAACATGATATGCCAATTCGTCTTGCTTTGTGCGATGGTTCATTGTAGAATGGACTTAAGTGATTTATTCATTGCTTCAACCTATCCATTCGCCTGAGGGTAATAAGAAGAGGAATGCTCCTGCTTATACACTAAATTGAAGCCAACTCTTCCATCATTTTATTTTGAAAGTACCTACAATGTTAGTGACAAGCTCTTTCAGAATGCCGAACTGATTAATAATTTGGTTGAAAACGAAATGCGTGAATGTCTCACCATAGGATTTAATAGTGGGCATAGCCTCTGCCCATTTCGTGAAATAATTGACAGCCACTATAATGTGATGATGCCCCCCAACCGAAGCTGGGTTGAAATCAAGTGGATTTAAAAATCCCCCACTTGGTGAAGGTACAGGCGGTGATAATAGGATGTAATGGGGCTGGATGCGAGTGCATATTGTGTGCAAACACCTGGAAAGGGTGGCACTTCTTGACCACATTAACACAATCTTTGAAGATCAACGGCCAAAAATATCTTGCTCTCAATATTTTTTGGGCTGTAGAAAGCCCAGATAAATGACCACCACATGCCCCTCCATGGCGATCATTCAGCATAACCTCAGCCTCATCAAGGGTTAAACAACGACGTAAAATGGAATCTACCCCACGACGATACAAAGTGTTATCCACTATAAGGTAGTTCTTATCTACATGACATAATCATCGTCGCTCATCCTGTGAAAGGTGAGTAGGGACCTTCAACATTTGCAAATATACAATGATATCCCTGTACCACGGGTCCAGAGATGAGATAAGGAAAATATGCTCATCGACAAACGTATCCTCATAAACTCCTCCTCCTCCAAACATGGAAAATCAAATATGAGCTCCACAAAGATCAATGATTTCTTCTATTTCGCCGAAACGAATTTGAGATCGAACTCTTGCAAAATAAAAGTACATTTATTTTATTTTCCCCCAATCATCCTTCTAGTGACGACAAACCAAAACAAATTGATATGAGCTACAACCAAGGTTTGGTGAAGGAGAATGTAATGTCTCAATCTCTGAACCACATGAACGGTGGCCAAGGCAAGTTTCTCCACATGGGAATAATGGGTTTCTGCATCAATAAGGTTTTAGCTCAAATAATATATGACATGATCGTGGATCTCCTCATCCCCCTGAACCAAAACCACACCAACCGTCTCAATGGACGCGGCCACATAAATCAAGAAATCACAGCTATATTTGGGTGGACTAAGCACAGGGGGAAATTCTAAGGCTTGCTTAAGAGCATCAAGGGACTCCTAGGCTCACTCATCCCAGAAAAAAGGATTTTCCTTCTTTAAAAGATGCATAAATCCTTTAGTCAAGTTGGAAAAATTAACTACGAATCTCCGCAAGAAATTTGCCATGCCTTGCAAACACTGAAGATGTATAATATTACGCGGGGGAGACAATTGAAGTATTGCCTCAAGCTTTGAGGGATTGACTCTTATACCCTCCCTCAATACGATGAACCCTAGCAAGTGACCAACAGTTACGCAAAAGATGCACTTATGAGGATTTAACCGAACCTGATAATGATGACATCTTTCGAATACTAACCTCAAATGGTATGGATGACGCACTCTCAAACGAGAATGAGCAGCGAGGTCATCCAAATACACTTCGATAATCATTTTGAGATCTTGAAAAATTAAGGTCATAGCTCGCTTAAAAGTAGCTCCGGCATTTTTAAGGCCGAAAGGCATCTTTCGATATGCAAAAGTAACCCAAGGACAAATAAATGCAGTCTTATGTTGATCCTCGGTTTGATCTCAATCTGATTATATCCGGAAAAACCATCCATGAAGGAGAATACCTCATTGCCCGTACACTCATCCAAAATCTAATCAATAAATGGTGTGGGAAAATTATCCTTAGGACAAGCACGATTTAAATCACAGAAATTAGTGCATATACGAATCGCTCCCTACTTCTTATAAACCAGGACGAGATTTGAAACCCACTCTGTCAAGGGAACGGGATAGATAAAATCGGCTTTCAACAGTTTCTCTATCTCTTCCTTAATGGTGGGTGCTTTTCTAGGATTCACCGCATGCAAACATTGTCAAACCGGCTTCGCATCCGAATAGGTATTAATCTCATGTTCGACAATACAAGGGTCGATACCTGGAATTTCCTCATATGACCAAGAAAAGATGTCACAAAACTCTTTAAATATCTTGGTGTACTCCTTAATCTCATCAGGGGAACAACTCGCCCCAATGTAGACATTCTCAACTTTGCCAGGATCGAGAAATATTGATAAGAATAGTAGGTGATAAATTTTCCATGTTCCCATTGGCCATCTGAATAGGAGATCTCAATGGAACCACGGGACTACCAATCTTCTCGCTAATAATCTCCCTAAAGTCATAACGCTCCATATGGTCGAGCTCAGGAAGAAAATATGATCAATGATGTAGCTCTTCCCAAGGCTGCTCAACTCCAGACATGGCCTCAATAATGGCTTCATCCGATGGAAAAACATCATTGAGGCAATCATGTGTGTGAGAGGACTCAACTTCCCATGCAGGCAGCACATACGAGTCCTCCTCCTCCGTCCGCGAAGAGGAAGGACTAGGCTCTACAACTTGATCAAGTTTTGCTTGATATGTTACCATCATTGCAGGCAATGGCAAATCCATTTTGATAGGTCCAATCGAAGGACTCGGTGGAGGAATAATCCAAGGATCTTCGATATGGGTAGTGTGAAAAGACACCGAATTCAACGAGAACAAAGCCCCACCAAAACTAGATCCGATCATAAGAACAGGCATAGGATAGCTAAAGGTTCCCATAAGAGATGGATACATACCCACACCCACACTCCTAATTGCCAGCTGAGAATGATCGATAATCAGGATAGAAGTTCCTGATGATGCATTAACACTTGGATTACAAAATGATGTCTGATCAATCGTAACGATCTTCCCATTAAATGGAAAGCATACCACTCAAAAGAGAGGAGAGGCTACGGCTTGCATACTATACATCCAATTCTGACCTAGAAAAAGATTGTAATCAAGGGGCGCATCAACCACATCGACCTCGATCGCGACGGTCTTCCCTCCCAATTGGACCTTAAGAGAAGGAAGAATCCCGTGTAGCCAAAAAGATCTACCATCAAAAGCTATCAACATAGTAGCGGGTTGAGACAACTCGGGAGAACCCAAACCCTTCCAACATGAAAAAGGCATCATGGAAGCAGCAGTGCCTTCATCAATCATAATGTGTTTGATGGTCATATTAAAATACTCTACATGAATCAAAAGAGACAGATAGTAAGGCAAGCGAGGCTATATTCCCATGGTTTCAAATTTGATAACGGAAGAAGAGTTATCATCCTCAACTCCAAGAGTGGAAAGAAAAGCTCTCCTCTGCGGCGGACAAGTCTGAAGTACTTCAAGCATGGACATCACACAAGGAGTTTGGCCCAAATCCTCAACAACGGAATAGTTATGGGCGGCTCGGGAATTAGGATTGTGCCCTGAATGCTTTAAGACTCCCTTAGGAATGTAAGGTGCAACTTCAGGTTTATCCATAGGTTTTTCGATACGCAAAGGGCTCTCGGGTGGAGCGGGTTCCTTTCCAAGGTCCGGTTGTGACGAAACATAATCCTTCGCATGAGTCACAACCTTAGTAGCAAGCACCATGTTAACGCAACCATGACCACTATTGGCTTCCAGCAGATTTTTATCTCCACCCGATGTACAATGAGGATCAATGGTCCTCGAGTTCATATTTTGATTGTTGGGTAAAGGATTAGTTAGCACAACTGAGCCCTGTGCTATGAATCTCGAGGCATCTTCCATATGAGGGAACAAGTGAGTGAGGTGTTCCTTCTTACATAACTTGCAAGGAAAATTTACCTTACATTTAGATTGCTTGTCCCCCCCAGCATTACGAGCATTCTTTTCATTATAATTAGCATTTTCGTTCTTGTTCCCACCCTTACGATTATTTTTCACTTTTTTCCTATTCCTTCCAGGTTGCTGGTTGCCTTTCTGGTCCGAATCTTTCCCCGAAAGTACACTTGTCGTTTGGGTAGGTTGAGACGAAGCCATGGCTTGTCCCGACGCAGATTGATTAATTGACAATTGGCTTACTTTTTTCACAACCGAATCCGTAGGTTTGGCACTTGTACAACCCACAATGCCATCAGCATGTGGTCCAGGCTTGATCTTGGGATCGAAACTAGATCACAGATCATTAGGTATAATCTCATACAAAATTCCGAATTGAGCGTAAATCAAATCCAACTCTTGTGCCCTAAATATTGCTTGTTCCTCGTTTTGGACTTTGGATGTAGAAAAATCCTTCGTGATGTAAGGTAACAACAACTTGAGGAACCACTCAAGGAGAAATTTCGGCTGTATAAAGGCTTTAATCAACCGCTTTCATCTGCGCCACTCTTGAATATGATCTGAGATATGTGTGGCTTTGTCTTGAAGAAATGTCGACAAGAGCTCGCTACCAACGTCATAATGCACTGGTAGCTGAAAGTGATTAAGGAAAGTCATGGCAAGGTCATCAAATAAAATGAATGCCCCCCTTGGTAACTCTATGTACGATTTCAGTGCATGCCCAGTGAGGGTGCATTGAAATATCCTCAAATGGATTGAATCCTTATGTAAGGAATTGGAAGAGCACCAAAGGTGAAAGGTAGTGACATGCTCACTAGGATCTTCTCCAGCTTTTCCCTTGAACTTGGGAATGTCCCAAGGAAGCTTGTTAGGGACGGTCGGCCAGGCTGGGTCATGAGATACCAAATCGTTCATAAGTCTCGATAACTCAGGTAAGTTCAATGTTGCGAGGAAAGGGAGCCTAGGTTGAGTCGGTCTATGCCACGCTCCCTAATAGTTTTGGTTCATGTAAGGCTGATTGCTATAAATACTATGGCCTTGGCCATAATAACCTCCTCCCATTTGACCCGTATAGGGCTGCATGGAAGCATTATGATGTGGTGTACCTTAATTATGCGGCGCTATAAAGCCATAATTGGAAGAGTAAGCAGGTTGTTGATACCTACACCCATAGGGTTGATAGTTCTGTCCATACTGCATTCCATAAGACTTTCCATGAGAAGCTCCATAAGGTGTCCCACATAATAGAATTTCAACCCAAAATCCGACACCTTGCATGTCTGAAATTAGACACTTCTTTGTCTCATTTTCGACACATACACTTTTTTTTGGTGTCAGTGGTGTAACGTCGGATCTTCGACGGTCTACTAATGTGGGTTTAAGATCTGACAGACCATTGTGTCGCATATTCAACTGTTTTTCCTTCTAAAGTGCCAACCAAAATTGCATAAACCATAAAAAATCCAACGTCCTCCAACCCTTGTAGCGTCGGCCTTCCAACGGACAAAAGTGTCGAAGAAATGGCAGTGTCGTCAGTTTTTAATCCAGACACTATCGGAAAGCCTATGCAATCTGACACTAGAAGATTCGACCTTCCGATGCAGTCCAACACTTTAATCATCGGTCGTCCGATGGGCGGAAACGTCGGACTCATGACACGGCCGTCGGATGGGTTTACCAGAATGCCGAAAGAACGTCAGAAAAGCAACACCTATTGATGGATTTAAAAAAAAAATCCAAATATTTCACTTACGGCCACATGGCTTCAGCCTAGAATTTGACCACTAAAGGAATCCTGGTAGCAAACTAGAGTATTCTATGTCAAGTATATATTTCATCCTTGCACATATAGTTATCACAACTACTTTACTCTTAAATTTACTTTTCGCAAAATAGAAAACCCAATATCCTCAAGAGAAGCACCCTCCTTTCTATTTATGGAATAAGGAAGAGAGTAATTACAAGCAAACCCTGTGCTAGGTCTACAATTGGACCACTTAACAAGACAAATTCCAATCTAACCAATCCATGAACACTTTAATAGAATGTTCCTTAACTAGAGACATTACATGTGCTAAGGGTAGGTGATTACAGCACAACTTCTGCCTACACAATTCTCCAAGTAACTCAGGTAGTGTGAACCACATGTATAAAGGTCACATAATCCCATGCCTACATGTTCCAACTTACCCACTTAGAAATGGCCTATGTGACTTGGATTTCGAGAGAGTCGGAGAAAGGTTGCTTGCAATCAAGTTTTCCTAGTTGAACACAATGCAGTGCTTCTCTGGGTGAGACTACTAGTTGGAAAATGGAATGAAGCAGTCCCCATACACTGTCTGTATCCCTGACCTCCATTTTGAGGAGACTAAAGTTCTAAAGGGTGGATTTTTATAACATGATTAAGATGAAATGGATCTAAAGAATTGTGTTTATCCTTCATATGCATTGTGCTAATTGTATAAGTATCTGCATAAGTTTCTCCCTGTATAAGAAAGAGCTCTCATGCAAAGAGTGCTATACATCCCCAATCTTAATAAGTGATGATGGAGGACACTGAACCTATAGAGTCTCTAAACACAGGGGACCAAAGGAAACATCTAAGATAAAAAAAATAACAGAAATAAACTTGCTGACCAAGAGGCATTTTTTAGAATATTCTATCTTTGCTCAAGGAAGGGATATAGAATAAGATTGAATCCTACAAATACATAACCACTTCATATAGCAAAGAGACAAAGAAACAATAGAGTATGTTACCTTAAATCATTATTAATAATGTACAGTAGATATTTAACTTCACTCTTGCAAATTCCAAACAACCAAGGTAAGCACAGATTGTTCTTGCTAAATGAAGTGGCTAGATAATAGAGGGGTCAAAATTCATAATGATGGTAAAAAATCTATCCTTGGTTGCAAAACAATGCAGGAATTTTAAGAGGTAGAGAAAAACTTCTAAAGGATTCAAGAACACAGTATACATTGGGGCCCTGAGATGACCACTATGTGGATCAATACATTCATTGTAATACACTAAATAATAAACTCCTTTTCCAATTAAAAATAGAATTGAGTGAAAATCCAGCAACAGTCCGCAGGCATAAGATAACAGTATATTAGATAAGAAAATTAACATACATCACTCATTTTCATTCCATGGTGCTTAGCCTGTTGTTCGACGAAAGGTCAATCAAAGAAATCTCCATTATACGTGACATAAATCCTAGGCTTCAATTCTTGCATGTGATTGAACCACCGCCTAAGAAGATCTGTCTGGAAAACATAACAAACTTCTAGGGGATCAATACTTGTTTTCAGAATTATAGTCTTAGGGTAAACAGTAAATGGCAGATATACCTCATTTGGCACATTTGCTACTTTCAAATTTCCTTCAAATTTTTATTTTGGAGTGTACTCCAAGTCTTCAATGCCCCACCCCTACACACTCAGGAAACAAACAAAAAGGAATTGGAAAACTAAAGAAGAGCAACGATGTTCATAACAATCAATGCAACATCAATCTGCAAACAATAAAAATCCCAAAACATAGATGAAATAAATCCCAAAACAAAGGATAGGCTAACCAACGAGCATAAAACAATGCCAAGTGTTTTTACCTCTCGATTTTCAATAAGATAGCCTTTTCCATCCACCATGTGTGAAATCATCATTATCATGTCATATTCGGCATCAGGGAACTTCAAAGGAAGTTTGGTTGTCTCTATATCAAAAGCACACACACGAAACTTTAGCTCGTTGAAGAATATCTGCCCTATTTTCCAAGGTAACCTTTGAAAAGTCCACTTTAACAGTGTACCATTGTCCACATCTTGCATCTACAGGATTGCAAAATCCATAAACAAGTAAAGAATGAATGTTAGTTTTTCAGTATATAAAAACTCTTGCTGCAAAGGTTGTTGAATGTGGACTTTTGATGTAGATACAAGCCATTCTTTGTTCAAAAGCATCTTGAAAACATTGAATGTGGACTTATGATGTAGAAACAAGCCATTATTTGTTCAAAAGCATCTTGAAAACATAAAATTAAGACATGAGTGTGTTGCGAAAATAAATGCATCCTGCTACAATTGACCAAGTATTCAAACAATCTATCTCTGAAGCTATCATGCCCAACCATTTATATAAACACGTTATATAACATCTATCATTTACTAATTCAATTAAATTAACTGAGTTCCTTAAAATCCTCAAGTAACATTAAATGACACTCAATTGCTTAATCTAATCAAGGAATTTAAAATATAATGATCTAACATAAATTATGTAAGCAAAAAATTATAATTAGTAAGAATATATCACCTGATAAAACATGGATAACCAAAAATACTATGTATATAAGGCCATCGATCTAATCAAAACTCCATTTATTGCCTCTTAACTATGGAAATGTTTCTCAACGCTATCTGTAATAAGTTCCAATGGAGGATTCAAATAGCAATTGTGAAAATTACACAGTAAAAATATAGAAATAGATGTTTTTTAATGTATTCTTCCTTACCATTCATTGAGCTCCTCTCTGTTTCGAGAATAATTTAATATTCTCTACTAAACAGGACCAACCACGTGAAGGTGGAAGCTCTTATGGCCCCTCCCCCCCCTCACATCACTCTCAACTCCCCAAACCCAATGCCTATACTTGCAAATAACAATTTATTTCACTATTTCACAATGCAAATAACAATGCATCTACAATGCAAATTATTTCACTCAATAGTTGAAAAATGCTTTCATTAAATCATTCTTTATAACATTCATTAAACCATTCAATCATTCAACATCTGAAAAAACCATTCATTAACTCATTCATTAAAACATTAATTTAGTCAATGGTAGAAAAAAATATCAGTAAAGCATTCATTCATAAAACAGAGGAAAAAGCATTAAATTTTTTTTATAAGTAAGAATTACTCAAAATTTGTTTAGTCACTTCCTTTTTACTTTTCTTCTCTTTAAATATTTAGTTAGAGTCACATCTTTAGGAATCTGATCATCGGTATCCCTACTAGTCTGCTCGCAAGGTTGAACTTCAGGCGAGGGGCGATGAATTTATGCAATAATGTCAAAATCCTTCATTAATATATTTATATTTTGATACATACAAGTAATTCATTAAAAAAACATTACGAATGTGTGTTTTTATACCTGCCATGTGCACATCAACATGTTCAACATTATCTCGTACTGGCCCAGCCTGTTCCGTGTTATGATCTGCAACTACATGCTCTGTAGTTGAATTATGTAGAATTAGAATTAATGGTCATCATCTGCAATGGTCTATAAAAAATAGTAGCACATTAATAAATTCATTACCAGGATGAGAAGCATGATCTTCGTTTGGTTGGTCATGTACTTCATCCTCGACATGAACAGGATCGTTACTTTCCTGCACAAAAAGGAATAAATAATTTATGTTAGTTTATTTATAAGGAACAAATTGCATGAGAATTAATAAATTATCATTAAACTATACAGTTTTCACATACCTGGGCACCAGATGGATCAGCAGAAGATCGTGCAGTATTCACAGATAAGCTTCTACGGTGTTCAACAACAGCGTCAAAGCCATGTTCAAAGCCAAGCTTCATGTAATCCGCACTGGGCAATTCTTTGAACCGGTCGGCCTTCATATTTGCATGATGTCATTAATTTTAAAGCCTTTTGTCAGAACAAAACAAAAATAATAATTTGTATGATATTTGGATGCGGATTCGGGTTTTGCGATACTTGCATATCGGGCCGCCAAGTTGGAGTAACCACCAAGCCCAAGCTTGTGTTGGCCAATTTTTTCAATTCGTGCCTTTGTGGCCTTAGATGTGTCCGATAGCCTAATTAAGTCTTTAAATACATTAGTCTATGTACCAAAATTGATATAAAAACTAATAATAATAAGGCTTACCACTACATTTTGGAATGAATTGCACACCTCCCTATTCCACCTAGTGGTATATTTCCTGATTTTCTCAGGCCCTTGTCTTTTCCATCTTCCACCAGGGCTTTCCACTCCATATATGGAATCATTGGAGGGCGCTCATACCTAGGTTTCTTTTCTAAGTGAACCCTATATTGGTCTCGAACAATCTTTAGATGTTTTCCAGCCTTCTGTAGTACCTTCGATGTATCAAAAGTATCTTTTCCGAACAGACTAACCAAGTGATTAGTCAGATCATCCTTCAAAGCTTTTCGTTGCTTGGTCCACATTGTGTGGATGGTGGGCCCGAAGATCTCCAAGGCCAAATCATTCACATCTTTATAAAATATATCATTTCCTGCAAAACATTGTTGCCATCACTAGTCAACATTAGAAAATATTATCGGTATATTAGACACAAATTATAAAAAATAAATTGAACAATCTATAATGACCTGGAATCCTCTCTATATTTATTGGAACCAGTTCTTCATTCACCAAAAATGTACACTTTATTGAACCAGTGCTAGTCACACGAGAAGATCCAGGAAATGCTTCCACATCTCTATCTAGCCCTGCATCCACCCCTTCTTCTGTAGCATCTGTTGTGGGTGGGGCAACATCGGCTGCACCCTCTGCTTCCCTCGGCGATGTCGCAGAGCGTGTTGCTGATTGTTCAGTGGACAATATGGGAGTAGTATGTGGTGTACGTGGAGTGGTTTGGTCACTGGGACCAACATTGCCTTGACCACCACTGATAATATCCATAGCACACTGTAAATTAAACCCATTGTATTATAAGTTCAACAGCATATAAAATCAAATATTATAAATTTTTTATAAATGAATTTACATTTTTATTCGATAACTTACGTCCACCTGTTTACGTTGCTGAGACAACAATTGAATTCTTTGTTTGAGCCCTTTTGTGAGTGGAACTGCCTATGTCAGATGAACCAGTTCCTCATTTTGTTTTTTCCTTGTCCTTTGTAGCACCCTCAATGGGTCTATAGACTCTCTAATTTCACTATCTCTCATCAAACGAGAGACCTCATTCTGTAAAGAGTTTTGAGACGTCGTTTCATAAATGGAATCCCCTGTCTGCAATTGAAATATATAAAAAATTGGTTAGTCTTTGAAAATATAGTGTGCACAAATAATTATATTAGGGATTACATCTAGTATTACCTGACGCCTAGCCGAGGGTGTGGTCTGATCAACAGATGGGGATTTACCACGATCAACCACCTACAAAAAAAGTAGAGAACATTATCACAATGAACGCAATATGTATAAGCTAACAAATACAGAACAAAAACAAAATTAAACACTATGCTACATGTTTTATATGTGTACATTTTTGAAGTATTTAGAATGTGGAATTACAATTAGGTTAAATGGTTGCCTCGAGTCTCCAGTCGTCTGATCAACAGCTGGGGAGTTTCCTCGGTCAATCTGGAAAAAAAGGTAGACAACATTACCATCATGAACGCAACCATAAAAACGAAAGAATACATAACAAAATAAACATAATGCGTCATAATAGACATGTTTACGATTTTAAAGTATTTGAAATGGAGAATTACATTCATGTTTGGTTGTTTCCCTGATGCTGCAGTCGGCTGATCAATAGCTGGTTGGCTTCCCTGATCAACACTCTGCATGGAAAATCAATAATATTATATAAACAAACTTAATATACTAATGAAAATACATAACAACATATCTGTATGTCCATCCTAAAATTTAATATTACATTAGCAATATCGATGTATACATGTTGCCTTGAATCGGGTTGACAAACATCTACGGAGATGGAGGTGCCCCTGAGAGAACCCTGCATCAAAAACATACTAAAAGTTACATAAGGAAACATGAAAAGTAGATAATTTCAATTATATGCTAACAAAAATTCCTATAGACGTTAAAATAATTAATAAAAGGGTGGTTAAATTGTTTGTTGTACCACAACCATACTAACATTGTTTGTATCTACATGATTCAAATTGTAATCAATAAGCAGTTCTTTGCCAGCAGCTATTGATTTAATTGCACATACAAAGACATGGTTTCCTTCACGCGACTCGAATATGTAGTTGGGTTGCTTTAATGTAGACCCTGGTTGTGTACTGTTTATAAACCTCACAATATTACCGGTTGTTTTTGGCCTTCCGTCCATGTACATCGTTGCTCCTTTATTTTGAGCTTTGTCTTTCAGTTGTATATAATTCGCTGACAACCCATATCTACGCATACTTCATGTATATTTGACCAGGCGCATTCAATCACTGTAGTTGTAACAGGGTCCAACATACTCCATCAATTTTGTACATCTACCGTATCCAACCTTTATGTCGTCCATGCAAAATAATCCCAATCCATGCAATGAGGACAGTGCAATTCTATATATCCCCTCATTCACACAAAAATCAGTGTTTACTTTAGGAAGATCGCTAGGCACCCATTGTTTCACTAGGTGTTGGTACTTTAAGGGCACGTCGATGTCTCCTAATGTCTCATCATCATAGGAACATGACCCCCCTCCTTGGAGAAAAAAATCATCCGTTTGTCGAATTTTCTTCTGATCTTCTGACATCTAGTTGATCTAGCCGGTGTAGACCTACTAGATGTCTCACTTTCCTCTAGCCTTCCCAAACTCCCTTCGCTGGAGGAAGACAGGTTTGACAAATACCTGTTTGGTTCTACCTACACCGTGGCCAAACAAAAATTTGGCATAAGCATGGAAAAATACCAGCAAAAAATCATGGAAAGACTTATAAGAAAAAAAACTTGGAAAGACTTGTAAGCCAATAACTTGTTAAAGAAAAAGCTTCTCAAGAATGAGTTTGGTTAATAGGTGTGGGAATTTGGTAGCCCTAAAAATTCTAATGTATGCCCCTCTTTTGGTTACATACAAGTCTCCATTCTAACTTATTGATTGCATTGCCTTTTGCTAACATGAATTAGGTATGCTTCATAAGCTTCAAATGTATGCTTGTGGCCATTGTACTTTAGCCTTTCAACGTTGTCAAGCTTGAGACGATATGTTATGCATATGCATCACATATAACACTGCAATTTATGCCAATATATGTCTATACAAAACCTGGAGGTTCTCCTTTAATGGACAATCTCCTTCAAATAACATATCTCCTTTAAGTGGTTTTTAGTTTTCCCATGAATGATTTTGTGATGTTGTAGATGATTATCCATTTTACCTAATATGTTTTATGATCTTTTCCATGTTTTCTAGGGTGCACATACTTGTTGTTGATGGATTCTTTTGCTTGAAAGTTGAACTGCCTAAAAGTGCACAGATATCATCTAGGACCCTTTAAGAGTCATAATAACAACTATTGTTATAGGATTTTATTCTCCAAATGAAACACCAAAACCATACTTATCGGTTAATATTTGTGTAGGGATGTTTTTCTGATCTCTCCCATAATTTATGATACTAATGGGATTGTATGCAAAATTTTATGTATGCCCTAAGAAATATTATGTATGCCCCTCTTTTAGTTACATACAATTCTCCATTCTCCTAGCATTTCCTTTTCCTTTTATTGGCCTAACCCCTTTTCAACAATAATAGTTGTAGATTTAATCAAGTGTTTTTCTACCGAGGTGGCTGAGTCAAACGAATTGACCCCCAACTAAGATAACTCGGCCTTTGAAACGATTGGAGTGACAAATTTGGTACCGAAAATGGTCAATTCGTCCCAATCCATACTAAATTGACCTAGTGAATGTGTGAATGCACAGGCCACACACATGACACTTCAATTCAAAAAAAAAAAACCTAGAAATATAAACATCTAGACTCTAAACCTACTTCATTGTCGAGTCAATTAGGTTTGTAGGATTCCTATACATCACAACACTATTTGGAGTAAAACACAGCTTGCTTTGTAGGCCCTAGATGCCACCCATGTGCACAATACTCAATCTATAAAGCAGCCCCTGAATACAAAATCGTTCTTCACAAAATAGGGCATGAATCATGTGAACAACCTTCCAAGTGGACCATCTCAATGAGTAACCTCCAAGCATGTAATATCTATCATGAAATGGTGTATAAAATAGTGTAATCATTGCTCCCATTCAAGAACAAAAAAGTAGACATGACTTCTCTCCCTACATTAAGTCCACGTGCACATAATGACTATCTTTGGTACTTCCTAACTTTTCAGTATTCCTTTTGACAACAAAAGTGAAACATGAAACAATATCCATACTTTCAGCATCTTGCACAGCTGATGGATTTGATCGAACTGTATAAGTACTTTGTTCCCAAATTAAATATTTTGAGACCTAAGAACGAAGGGGAGTGAGATGAATGGTTGAAGGACTCAAATGGAGGATGAATTGATGCCCTGTTCTGCCTAACCAAAGGTCCTTTTATAATGAAGATTATCCCTAACTTATCATTGATTTGTAGTCTTCCATTGTTCACCCATACTGCTCTACGAAACAAAGTTTTATGCTGATCTAGTATGTATATTCATGATGATGCTTGTTTTCACATATTAATTTTCAACCCTAAGGAAACTCTAACTTGTTTTCCCATACTAATTTTCAACCCTAAGGAAACCCTCAGGCAATCCCATAGTAGAAAGAACCAAAAAAGACTATTCCCCACAAATCAAAAGGCTCTTACATTAACCATATCATGCCTTCCTCAATGATTTGATGAAACCAAGGGGATGGAAAAAGGGAAAGGAAACATCAAATATCACTCACGCCATGGAATAATTCTAAAGCTAACCAACTGTCTAAACCACGAAGGTCATCTTATCCTGTTAATTGTAAGGGGCAAAAAAAAATCAGACACGGTGAAAATTGGCATTAAATGATCAAATAAAAAATGGAGGACATCAAAATACCTAGTACTTGCTTCAAGACCCAAACATCATTCAAGTGGAACATCCGCTCTTCACCACCATGGATTATATATATATATATATATATATGATTAGATATATATAAATATATGCACTATAGAGTAGCACTGAAGAGGTTAAAAGTTCCACTATACAGTAGCACCAAGA
>LPNX011058275.1:0-12059 GCA_001517045.1 Pseudotsuga menziesii | reverse complement strand
CCTTCATTAGACTGAGAATTCAAGTCTAATACTGAAGTAGCTAATCCAAAGAAGCAATAAATAAGAGAGATCAGTAATATGAGGGGATCATCCACCTCAATCATCGAAAGGATTTCAATAGAAACAACACATAAAAGACCCAAGTGCTAAGGGATGGAAAATCTGGAAAGTGCCCTGATCAGTACATTCACCATCAGTGAATTCATTAAACTGAAAGTGGCCTGAGGCCAAGGTTAATGCTTCTTTGGATAAGCTATCAGCCTTAGTATTGTGTTCTCTGAATATGTGAACTGCTTTTAGCTGGATGAAGTAAGGTTCCATATCACGGATACGTTGACACCAGCCATCAAGTGCAAGTAAAGTTTTTGATGATCTTCTATTGAACCAATTAATGATGTCCGTGGAGTCACCATGAATGTGCAGAGTGGGAAGGACCATGGATTTAGCACAATAAAAGAGAGTCCATAAAGCAAGTAGTTCAAATCTGGTGTTTGTACTCAAACCAACACCCAATTTGAAGCAAAAATAGTGGTCCTGGGTGATCAAAAGATGAACACCTATACCTCCAATTTGATTGGCTGAAGCCCCATCAAAGAATATGTAGGTACAATTATCGAAATAGTTTATTTAGTTAAACTTATTACCTTTTTTTTGCGTTGACTTAGCCACTTTCAATTCACTAACTCTAAAATAGCTAATAAGTGTTGGCTAATAATGGTGACGACTCTTGGTATTATGTTTCATTAGGTTGCAACATGGAAAACTTGTGAAACAAAATACCAAGAATCGTCACCATTATCAAAATAGTTTACTAGGTAAAATTATCAAAATAGTTTATTAGGTAAAATTATCAAAATAGCGGAAGATGTAGGTACAATTATCAAAATAGTTTATTTAGTCAAACTTATTACCTTTATTTTTTGCGTTGCCTTAGCCACTTTCAATTCACTAACTCTAAAATAGCTAATAAGTGTTGGATAATAATGGGGACGACTCATGGTATTATGTTTCATGGGGTTGCAACATTGCAAAATAGTGAGGCATAATACTAGGAGTCGTCACCGTTGCTTGAATAAACACTTGTTATCTTTTGTGAGATATAGTTCATGTGGACAGAGTTCTTGAACTCTGTCCTCATGGATAGGTTTTTTTTCATTTTTAATGAATGAAATTCATTTATGAGAGAAGATTTACCAAAATTTAAGTTTGTGAAGAGTAAGAAATTCATAGGAATGGTTGGAAGTGTTGTTCACTAAGCCATGCTATTAATGAGGAATTTTCATGTCGTTATTTCCAAGTTTAAGCCATAATTTGTAATTGGTTGAAATTAGTTTGGTTTATTAAGTTTAAAGTACGTTAATCAAGTTAATAAACTTGTTTTTAAGTTGAGTATTATATTAAGCATTAGTTTCGAACTAATCATTGCTCCTACTGTTACTCACTAGCGGTTTTAAACTAATTTATGTTGTTGTTGCTCAGGGATGATTTTAAGGAACCATACTTATTTAAAAGTGTATAAATGTTGGCGAATATTACCAATTCTTAAAACACCAACTATAAAATGATTGGCGATATTTTTCAAAAAATATTTTAATTTCCAAGGATTTTATATCATTTATATAATAATTTGGTGATTTTTTGGGTGAAAAAATTTTACCCCATCAAAATTGGGTGAAACAGGGCTTCAAAAAATGCAAAATGGCGAATATTTTTTGGGAGAAAAACATGGAAAAATAGCCCACTAGGCTAAAATTATCCCTGTTGTTGCTACTCGCTGAAAATGTTGTTATTACTTGCTAAAACTAGTGTTATTACTTGTTGATATTGTTGTTGTTACTTGTTGAAATTGTTGTTGTTACTCACTAAGAGTCTTGAAATTGTTTATTTTATTGTTGTTACATGCATGTAATTGTTATTGCTACGAGTGCTAGTAGTTTCTTGACTAACACATTTCATAATTAGAGTTAAATTTATTATTCATGTAAATATTTTTTTAATAGATATGTATTATGCAATTAGTATTTGTCTAAGTAAATTATGGATCTCATTAGAGGGTCATACTTCTGCTACTGTGTGTATAATGTAATTAATTTATATAAAAAAATGGTGTGTGTTAGCTTAGTGTGATGTAACTCAAGGAGGCGTTACAAGAGCAATGGTTCAAAGTGATGAAGTTTTAGTTGATAAATTATGATGATTTTCTAAAGAAGAACACAAGGGATCAAATTTAACTCATGGGATACCCAAAGCTTGGGTGTCAGAGAAATATGAGAAACTTTTATTTTCCATAAGGAATTCTTTTACATGTGAAGGAATATTTGACATAGTGTATCAATTTCACTTCAAATTGTTGTTACATTTCATTTGGAAAAACATTTTTAGACATTCCTTTTGATTTGTACAGAACTCTAGGAAACATGGCACATAGGTGCAACCGAAATTTAAGAAGGTAGAACACTAGTTTATTTCATTTTGGATTAATAAAATTGCTCGTGCTTGAACTAGAGATTAGGAAAATGAGCAGGAATTATAACATGTTTCTTTTCCTTGTTGGTTATGATCCTGAGGTTCTAGGTATTCCTTCAGCAAGGAGATGTACTCCAAGCTCAAAAGAAAAAACAACTACTCAAGCATAACAGATCCCTTAAAGCAGAAAACAAAAATATGAAGAAACAGTTGCAAATGTTGAAAGATAAGATTAGTGCAGATAATCTAAAACTTCTTGCTGAGGCAAGAGATAAATTTGATGAAATTAGACCATAACATGCTTAAATTTTAGTATTAGATCCTTGGAAAAGGTTTGAAAGCGTCCAGACAAGTTTTTGCACAAAAAATGCAGTTTTCATAACTGTTGCAATACCAACAGTGTAAAAACAACGAAAATTCTACAAAAGTTCTCAAGGCGAAACTTTCGTAGCGCCTGCAGTGTAAAATAGGGGAAAATGCTACAAAAATTCTGGAAACGCAGTTTTGCAGCCCTAAAGGCCAGAATTGAATAGGGGACATTGCAGAAGTTTCCAATTTTTCTCTAGCTCAGCTAATAGGTCAAAGATTGACTTTTATATGGATATATTTTTACCAAATCAGTATGAGAATCGTGTTTGTAAATATTTTTCTTTCGAAGTAACTAAGGGGTTTAATTTAGGGTTGAGTTCTAAAAGTTAGGGGAATAGTTAATGTATGTTATTTTGTAACTATTCCCAACATACACAACCTTGAAAGGAAACATCTCGATGGAATAATGATAAGTCTTATAAACAAATTACAATTAAATGTAAATAATCTTCCCAACTATTAAAGACACCGTCCACATCTTTCTTTTGATAGATTTAATACAAACAATTTATTCCTATGAATACAGTAATAAAAATCTCCTAACCAAATACTATACTTTTACTTTTATAATAAATTGCTATTAGATTCATTATTGTTTTTCATAACTTAAATTTAAAACCCATTACTCATTATAAGCCAGTCCAATGGCTCTATATCCTTATGGAGTCTAATATGATCTCAAATAATTAATTCATAGTTGGAAAATAATTAGTTCACACTTGAAAACTAAGGACTTATCCCTAAATCATATCTTTTGTGAGATACAGTTCATGTGGACAGAGTTCTTGAACTCTGTCCTCATGGACAGTTTTTATTTGACGATGATATTAACAGGACTTTGGGCACGCATCCTAGTTTGTCACCCCAATTTTCCTAACCCCAATCCTTGAGGGTTTTGGCATTGAATTGTTGACCTTATACCCTTCCCGTAATGGTTGTATCTGTTGTATTCTCCAACTTGTTAAGGTGTATAACTACCCCAACCAAGAAATTGTTTACTTTGCCTTGGTTTTTGAAAAGTCACTACTTATTTCAACTTATTTGTTCCCAAACTTTTGTCCCTGAACTAGTGTTTTTTTCAAGGTCCCGGCTTTGAGAGGATCTGTTCCCTATGGTATATTTTTTATTGATCCAAGGTCGTTCCCTAGATATGGTACCGCTCTCTGCCTTAAGACCTGCTCTTTATTGGCACCGCCAGAACGGGTACCCTGTGGTGGGGCAGGTGATTAGCACCCCCTTATTACTTTATTTATTACTTTCCTTTCATGCCTTATGACTTGCCTGAGCTGGAAACATGAAAGTCAACCCCTACCCCTTATTTCTCTTTCCTTCTAAAAGATTAAGGGCTTCTATTCCCTGTAGTATCTGACCTTACCGGTTGAATATGAGGATGAACTAGTCTGGTGAAGTAATACCTCCTTATGAAGTAAGACCTCCTCATTGTGGAAGTATTTATTCCCTTATTATTCCCATAAGATAGTCTGACCTTCCTTAACTTAAGAGGGGTTTTACTAGTTGTAGTCAGGGGCCCCAATTTCCTAGTTCTATTTTAACCGTTCGATAGGTCCGAATAATCAGTCTCTTCGAAGTACTTCTTTGATCAAGCCTGTCTGTGCAAAACTAGATAAATTGCTTAATTACATCTATAGATGCGCTACAAAATGAATGATCACTATAATAGTGACTCACAGATACGAGAGGGGGTGAGGTGTGAAGCCCTATTCTAAGTTCATGACCCGAACAGCGAGTTTCTCATTTGTAAGGTAAGAAGGTTTGTAAATTGAATCCCTGAATAACCCACTAAATGAGGAAGGGTCTATCTGCATTCAAGTTTGTCCCACAAAGGAGAAAACATCACAGCACACACAAAAAACCCTTGTCACCCAAAAACCCTTGTCACAGCATGCCCAAAAACCATTGTCACAGCATGCCCAAAAAAAGGAGGTCATGATGCTTATCCATTGAGCCATGAGCTCCAAATCCAAAACTAGAACTCCAAAACGTGAACCGTGTGCTCCAAATTTGTACCGTCAGCTCCAATTCTGAACCCTATGCTCCAGCGGACCTACTCCCAAATTACAAAAACCTCTGAATTGAACTGAACTGTCCAAAATGAGTCGCGGAAATCTCCAAATACACTTGTCATTTGTTAGTATATATTATTATATATTATATGTTTTTAATTTTTATTATATATTATTTTATATTATATGTATTTTATTTTTATTATATGTTATTTTATATTATCTAAATTGCCATAACAGTATTAGGATATTTTTATTATATTCTAACTTGAATAAAGAACCTTCACATTAGTGAGGGAAGAACCATCTACATAACGACACATCCCTATCTTGGATAAATGAAAATATATCTTTGAAGGATGATTGAAAAGTTGAGCATGTGAGCATGTGAGCATGGTGATGATGATGATGATGATGATTATCATCATCATGAGGATGACGATGATGATGATGACGATGATGATGACGATGATGATGATGATGATGATGATGTTGATCGTGACAACGATGATGATGATGACGATGATGATGATGACGATGATGATGATGACAATGATGATGAAGATGATGATGGTGGTGATGATGATGATGATGATGACGATGATGGTGATGAAGTTGATGATGATGATGTTGATGATGATGGTTATGATTACGATGTTGATGAAGATGATGATGGTGATGATGATGGTGACCATGATGGTGATGATTATGATGGTGATAATGATGATGATGACGATGATGGTTATGAAGTTGATGATGATGATGTTAATGATGATGGTGATGATTATGATGTTGATGAAGACGATGACAATGATGATGTTGATGATGACAATGATGATGATGATGATGATGACGATGATTACCATGATGATGAAGACGATGATTATGATTAGGACGATGATCATGATTATGATGATGATGATGATGATGATGATGATGTTGATGATGAAGATGATGATGAAGATGATGAGGATGGTGATGATGATGTTGATGATGAGTATCATCATCATGAGGAAGACGGTGATGATGATGATGAAGAAGAAGAAGATGATGCGCATGTTGATAATGAACATGAAGTCAATGATGAAGATGACGATGACAATGATGATGTCGACGATGAAAATGATGATGATGATGATGATGACAATGATTATGATGCTGATGAAGACGATGATTATGATTATGATGATGATCATGATTATGACGATGATCATGATCTCGATGATGATGATTATCATCATCATGAGGATGACGATGTGTGATGATGACGACGATGATGACGATAATGATGTGTGATGATGATGATGATGATGATGATGATGATGATGATGATGATGATGATGTGTGATGATGATGATGACTACAATGAAGATGATGATTTGTGATGATGATGATGATGTCAACGATGAAAATGATGATGATGATGATGATGATGATGATCACAATGATGATGACAATTTCAATATATTTCATCATCTTCTTCATCCATGCCAGAGAATAATTACCTTGATGAAGACATGCCAATCATGTGTTTTGACCCCTGCAAAATCACCTTTTTTAGTTATGATATTCTTCAAGTTTGCACAAAAACTAGTGGGAAATTTAATTTTCCGCATTACTTATTTGACAACATTGCTTTGTTGCTCCGTAAAAATCCATGGAATTGAGTTTATATTAACTTGTTCTCCATTGGTATGAAATTGGATGACGTCTTTCATTGCATGGTTGCTTTCTTGAATGTCTTTCACACTTTCACAACTTTATCTTTCTCCCTCCTTAGCTCTAGTAGTCGCCATAAGGTTTCAGTAACATTCTTTCCAATATGCATTGTATCAAACAAATGAGCAATTTGTAGGTGCTCATAGTAGGGAAACATGCTGAATTGAATAGGATAACTTATCATTCCTCATGGAAGACCATTAATGCCTTCATGATCATGATGGACATCATGAATATTAGTTTATAATTAATAAATTACATCATAAATCAAATATGGCCACTACAACAAACAACTCACAATAAAAATTAAAATACATAAAAATTCATATACGATGATCCATACGTACCATGATGACGATTTCTATTGTATTGCATCTTCCAAAGGTGAGGTGTCATTCTTCGTGGTTTTAATGCAGTCTCCTGCTTCCCATTGAAAAGATTTCTTTCAGTTGTTCTATACCTATGATTCTTAGAGAGGAAATGCCTATACTCATCAAACACTTCCTTTCTTAAGCTTTTTGAAAGATGGGATTTTATCTTAGGACCACAAACTGGACATGCAAATTTACCCTTTGTCTGAAGATCTACAATATTTACATATGGAATATCTATGTCAAATATATTCATTTATAAAATATTCTAACTACTCCATATCATTAAATGCAATTAAAGTGGAACTTAAAATTACAAACCACAAAATGAAGTTAACCCAGGGGCATCGTGTATTGTCCATACAACCATTGCATGGAATTGAAATTGCCTTTGTCGTATTGGTCTAGATACGTCATACATAGTTATGCCATTCCGTAACTTCAGTAGCTCATCTATAAGAGGTTCAATGTATACATTTATATCTTTCACTTGGAACTTACCTGATTCATAATTTGAAGAACATATAAAATATATCATTATGAAAACCATTAAGATATATAAACCATGCAGAAGAATAAAATAATAGATATATATATATATATATATATATATATAATTAAGATACATATTACAACAAATGAGATGCCACAACTACATTATAAATAAAACAGTTTTTGTCAATAAAACCTGGAATAATCATCAACAACATTATGTGCTCCCTCTTTATTGATAACCATGGAGGAATGTTATTGTTGATAACAAAAATAGGCCACACCATGTAAATGTATTTCATCTGTGCAAATGGATTAACACCATTTACTGCCAAAGAAATCCTAAGATTATGTGGTTCTTCTTTAAAGTGAGGCCACTTTTCCTCAATATCTCTAAAGCACTACCATCTGTAAGAATTCGGATAACACCATCTTGAATTCTGTTCCTAGCATGGTAATCCATAAATTGCGCTATGTTTTTGTACCTGAACAGTCGTTGCAAACGTGGAATGATGGGAATATAACGAAGAACCTTCTAAGGCAACTTTTTTTTTACTTTATCTGTACGATATCTATTTACTTGACATTCTGTTGCAAATTCATGGTGATTATAATATATAACATGGTCATCGGGGCATGCATGAATTGCTTCATAATGCATTCCAACCTCTTTCATGATGGAAGATAAATCTCGATATGTGCGAGGTAAAATATTTGATGGTGGTAACAAAAATTCAACTATCAAGCTACGAAAAAAAAATTGTTAATGTAATAAATAAATAATAGTAACGAAACATGCTTCATCCGTACGATGATCAATAATGAGTCAACAATACAATTATTAGAGGAATACAAATAAAATTTATCATGATCATACAATTATTAGATACCTTAGCATACGTGTGATTGCAATTTTTGAAAGGCCATTCATAACCTTCAAGTTCATTATAAACAATATAGTAGAGAGAAGATTTGTTTTGGAGCCTTTATAAAAGGGTTCATATGCCTTATCGAGAAGAGGTATATCGTGGACATCATCAAAGTCATCATCATTTTCAGTATCAACATCATCATCATCCATTCTAATGTTAAATGAATCATGGATCAATGTATTTGTACCATCATCTTCAATTACATCATCGGCATGATCATCTTGTTTAATATGATCATTCACTTGTTCTTCATTAAACATACACGCTCCATGATCCTGATCCTAAACTTCTTCTGAAAGCACTTCCTCTGAACAACATGCTATAGGGTGTCTTTCCTTTAATATAAATACATGGAAACATCAATGGATTTACATTAATATATGAAAAAAAAATAATACATAAAATTACCAAAAAAAACGAATATAATAATGTTTATAATGCTAAACCTACAAATGGACGATATTCGTTCCCCCCCTCGGCATGTCCATGTTCCCTACAATGTTTTGTGGCTGTTGAGATCAATATTATTCTCCTCTTAAATCCCCTGCATTGAGTACATGGACAATAAAATTTTCCATCACCCCTTCGTTTCGCTACATCCCATAGTCTAGCAAGCAATTGTTGGTTGTCTTCATTTGGATCCGGAATATTTAATCTATTTGACATTTTTTCATAAACTTCGTTAATGAATATAACCGGTTGTCTTAAAAAATCAAGTTCCATGCATCAAGGCTTTTTCAAACAGAGAGAAGTCGAAGAATAAAAAATTCGCGACAAACTGTCTATCGATGAAAAAAAAATTCCCACAACCGCCCGTTGAAGAATAAAACAATTCCTAAAAACGTCCGTCGAGGAACAAATAATTTTCGCAATCATCTGTCGCTTCTACAACAAACATGTCGAAATGTTTAAAACAATTTATATTTATAATGGACATGCGTCAAATATTTGACGCCTTGAACATAGTTACCGTTGAAAGTATGGGACCATAAAATTTAAAATCATGTAAACCTTAATTTTTTTTAATAAAAAAAATCTATACTGCCCGTCGGATAACCGACATTTTTTGGGTTCACAGACATCGAAGATCTGACAGAGAAGTGTCGAATAACCACCACTACAAGATTCGGAATTCCAACGCCCAAGTGTCGGATAATCGACAACGCTATAAATATTTTTTTGTTGGCATTCTGTTGATTGATTGATGTCCGACACATCCGTGTGAAATTTCAGATGACGTCGGATTCTGTCATCGGATTTTGGGTTCAAATCCTGTTGTGCCATGGCATGTCCCATGAGAAGCTCCATAGTTAGGGATATGGGGAACTCCTTGCGATGGACCATAATACGATCAAGAAACAGGGATATGACCTCCCAACACAACAAGAGGTACTTGACTCTAATATACTACCATGCAAGTAGTCATAGTACAAACATGGCTAGTAGCAATATTCCAGCCCAAAGGACCACGTGAATGAGGGGGAGGAAGGGTTGTTAAAAATACATTCGAAGGAGTAGGGTTCGAGGATGAAGGGACATGCGAAGGGATGTAAGTGGTGTTCCCTATGGTCACTCATTTTGGTTCTGGTATCTGCATATGGTTACTAACACTAGGTCTAGGATAGACATGTGAATTTGCTTCCACCACTGGGATGGAAGGTGCAATGTGACTAGTGCTCCCAAATCTCTTCGCATGGAAAGGAATAGGAGTGCCCCCAGGTGTAGTGCTAGGTTCAACTTATGATTCGACATGATGTGCATGATTGGGTACAGGGATATCAGCCATGCCATAACGAACATGACTAGTGCTTGTGGGTTCATGATGAGTCTCATCACCTGGAAACCAATACCGGTGACCTATGAATGAGGGATCATAACCAGAATGTGAAGGTATTTCCAGTGAAGGATCATATACGGGAGTAGAATCTGTATCCCCAACCTTGTGAGGTGGAGAAGACATCTCAAGAATCTCATCTTCATGATCTCCCATTGTGTGTGAATCAAAGTGAGAAGTAGTCCTCCCGGACTATATATTTCTCTCTCCCAAAGGAGGAGCAGATGTGGAAGGCAGAAGTCCTGCTAAATGACAAGAACGACGAAGTGTCGTGCCAGATTCCACAATGACTCAAAAAATGAAAAAGACTTGATCTAATTACATAAACCCTAGGCAAACTAGCATGCACAGAGCATACACCTATAAAATGTAAAGCCAAATCACAAGAAAACAAGGGTGGGATATGTGAGCTCCCGAATGAAGCAGGTATGTCTCACCTAGGAGAGGCTTGAGACTCCAATACACAACAAGTGGAGGTTCGTAACCAATTATAGTGGCCCTCAGCTTCAATGCATATAGAGACTGTAATTTCCAACCCCTACCTGGCCAGGACACCTACAGAATAACCTCTGTGAAGTACCCCCTCAATAACCTAGGTAAGGTAACTAAGGTCACCTCAATATAATCAATGCTCAGGCAGAAAGTCGCAGGTGGGATTAACCCACTACTACATTTCGACCCAAAATCCGACGGCCATCATGTCGGATTTTCGACACTTTCCTGTCGCATGTACGACACTTTGATTTTTTCTTAAGCGTCGGACACGTGGCGTCGGCTATCCGACACTTAACTAACCGTCGGTTAAGCGACACTTAACTAACCGTCGGTTAAATGTCAACCGTCGGATAAGCGACAGGTATAACCGTCGCTTAAACCATTGCTTTAGAGAGTAAGCGTCGCAAAAACGACAGATATAGCTGTCTCTTAAGCGACGGATATGGAGAAGAGTCGTCGCATTTGCGACAGATAGATCTGATTTTTAAGCACCTGGGTGTTACCAATAACCGTCGCATTTGTGACAGATAGCATCACCGACCATCGCAAAAACGACAGCTATATTTGTCGCTTAAGCGACGGAGATGAAGACGAGGCGTCGCATTTGCGACACCTATGACTAATTTTGGAGTGCCACGTATCACCAAAAACCGTCGCATTTGCGACAGATAGCATGGGAAGGCGTCGCAAAAACAACAGAGATCGCTGTCGCTTAAGCGACGGCAGTGAATTTTTTTTTTTTTTTAAATATATTAAATATTTATAAGCCCATTTCGCTTTGAAGGGTTAGTAGATAGTGAGCCCTTCAATGCTGATATGCAAAAATAAATCATTCTTTTCGATTCCCCCTCCTACTTATCAACAGAAGTGTTATATAAAAACTTCCAACACAAGGGTCGGCTGCATGCCATGACGATGTGTTATATATGATGACCTTTTTCAGGATCATCACCATACACATGGTATAAAGCTAGTAGGTAGTGACAGTCAGGGAGGCAATATAGCCTTCCTTTCTACGTTGGCCGTAAGAATAAAATCAAGGATCAACATGGTTAATAGATACCAGGTTTATGATAGAACTAACGAACCGGGATTCCCAGCCCCCACGGGCAAAAACAGCATGAAAACAATCCATAAGCAGTTGCACCAGCGGTTGAATCATAAGTTGAAGGAGCCTAATTCCTAGCAATCCCAGGATCATTTCCAGTAGCATTATTTCCAACAGCACTAGTTAAACCAGTCTTATTTCTAGCAAAATCAGTTGAATGTAACAGTAAATCCATGGGTCATTATTGTTTTTAATGGATTTTTATTAAATGTTATTAAAGTTGTAATTTTAAAAAAAATCCTTCAATGC
>LPNX011058222.1:525995-546172 GCA_001517045.1 Pseudotsuga menziesii | reverse complement strand
GAAGCCGTCCAAAGTTCAATCCCTGACATTGTTATAAGCAACATCTCAGCCTTTCATTTGTTTTAGCATTTAATTCAGTTTAAAAGATGGGGAGACAATCGTACTGGAGTCGTTCCACGCGCGGCGCCAAAAGAGAATTTCCAGGTTGTATGAGTGGCGTTCTCCATTTGTTCGACTTTAATCAAGCTGCCTGGAGCCGTAAACTTCTTCAACAAACAAGATTTTGTGAAGGTACGCAATCTCGGCCTTTATTTCGACCAATTTATAGTAGTCTTTGCATTCAATAGAAGTTCCGGGCAGGGTCAGATGCCTTGCAGTACTTACGTTTCCAGTATCAGGTTTGGAGGCTCCGCGAAATAGTTTGGATGTGCCCAGTGGAATTATGGACTTCGGCAGAAAAAGCTAATCCAATGTAGGCGATATTCCGGTAAGATATTTACTTTATTCATTTATTAAATGTTGATATTCAGTTGTTCTCGATAGATTTTCTATATGGACGAAATTGCTAATATATCTTTATGATATTCATTGACTTACAGTTTGGATATGAGTTTCCAAATAAAGATGTTGCCAAATGGAATCAAGAAGACGCTCCGAGGAAGTCTCTGAAAGGCTCGCCAATGGAAAATGAGCAGAAACGGAGAATGCCGAACGTTGTATCCCGGTTGATGGGTCTCGAACTCATGCCAGATGAGCCCGTTTCCAACGATCATTCTAGGCGAAACTCCGTCAGCGGCAGGCAATTTCTGAGCATTTTTATCAACAAAGAGCACAAGCAAGAGAAAAAGGCTTCTAAAGTTCAGTCCGTTAAGCTATCCCAAAATGCAAACCGATCTCAGATCTTTAGATCACATCCACAAGAAAAACAGCTAGAAGAGTTCAAGCGCGAGTTTGAAGATTACGAAATTCAGCAACACAGATTTTCCTCAGTATCTTCAATCGAAAAAGCACAATAATGTTAGACCAGAAAATACCAGACAAAGAGAAATGCGTGGCGAGGCCGTGGAAGAGGTTGATGAAGAGCACCGGGTGCCGGTCAATCCAGAGGTAGGGTTTCTCCAGGGTGGTTCTCCAGGCGGGCGTCAACGTCCTAATTCGCTGCGCGGTCCAGGGCGTCGTAGCAGGATATCAATGCGATGGATTGCAGTTACGGCAACTAAATCAACAGAGGCTGAATCTGCATTCGTGGGCGTAACTTCCACCACCCGGAAGGGCTCCATCCTGCCACATTGCAGCTTAAACTACTATCACCCGCGATCAGCCACAGGTGGACGCCATATCCATAACAACATTTAACTGATTTTTTAAACAAACTGCTAAAGCGGCTGTTAAAAGATCAGACGAACGGGGAGATCTTGAGCATCCACTTGGCGGGATTTGCTGGATCTTGATGATCCGCTCAAGCAAGTCCATCTTCCCCCAAACCCCCAAAATACCATTGAATAACGCCTATCGGCGTAATTACAAGTAAAACAACCCAATAAATGTTACATATGTAGTGAATCGAAAGAACCTGAGTTTGACAAACGCCATAGCTACCAAATGATAAATAACAGAGATAATATGAAACACGGAGAGCATGAAAGGTTCTGCATATGTGTTTGAGGAGAGCTTTTAACAAATAATACATATGGAATGGTGAACAAACTCTACTAGCTTCATTTAAGAGTTGTAAGCTCTATTACCAGAGTAGTACTATGAGCTGTGTGGTGTTTCAATCCTCATCGTCAATCATGGAGTGGGAATTCCAAGTGGAGCTGCCTTCACTTAAGAGATGTAAGCTCTATAGTATTGAGTTGTTCGTTGTTTTCAGTCTTCACCGTCAATTGTGGAGTGGGAATTTCAAGAAGATTATATGGTTGACACATTGATGTTTTCATTAGCACACAAACCATGGCATTAATGGAGAAATTGGATATCAAATCCAAAAAATAGTATTTATGATACAATACAAATATGCAAATATTGCATATGCCAAGAATTTAAAGGGTGTTGAAAAAAATTGCGCACGTTTTCCAAAATATTGAAACAATTATAATATTTGTCTCATTTGTATGGCTAGTTGTATTTGAATCCATAACTATGAAGTAACACTTTATAATGGATTAATATTATCCATGGGACGTAGTCCCTTTAACTATGATAAAAAAAAAAATTATACAATGACTTTATAATGTCCATGGGTATGATCCCTTTACCAAGGAAATAGAGGTTATGGAAAAAGGAATTATTAAAATTTTAATAAAAACATTAAATTAATGATTAATTTATTATTTTAGATGGTATTTGATTAATAATTAAGTTATTATGTGAAGAAATAATGAGATATAAGTTTTATAACAAGGATGGTTGTTAAAGGCAACCAGTCCCTGCCTTATGTATATGTTTAAATAGCTATGTATTAAGATCATTCATTGCAGTATATGTAAGAGATAAGTTGGAGAGACAATAGGTTTGGAGACATATGCTCTAGAATTCAATATATAACTCCTCTACTTGTAGGTAGAATTCAATATATAACTTCCCTGCTTATATGGATCTGGGGTTACAAAAGATTGCGATGTTTCCACTTGAATTGGTTCAAATAGTGAGGGTGACTCATTATACAAGAGCGCCTCCTTCCTTTTGAGGATAGAATTGAAGCACCTTTTAGCGCATCACCAAAGGAGATAAGTACAACATATCAAGTTCAACCACCAACATAGGCATCAAGTGTGAAAGCATTTGAGCCAATTTCAATTCGAGATCAACCAGCATCCTCGCTATTAAAGGCAGTAACTTCACCAGTTGATGATCTTAATGATTCCTTTTTTTAACTAGCAGTATAAAATGCAAAGGTAGTTGTTTCAAAAACCAGCTATTAACATTCTTTTGATTTATTCCAAATAGGGGGGCTAGACTTCAGCATCAAAGAAAAATAGGAAGGTTTAATTTATTACAATCGCAGTTTGATAACAAGATTGTTAGCCAGCAAGGGAAGAATCCCAATTAGCATCCTTTAAACACTCAAAGTGTTGGGTGGCAGCATCTCGCAGGGCATACCCCCATTTAAGCCTGCATCTTTGAGCCTATGTCTCCTCCAGGCTTAGCCTCTCATCTAGTTCTGTATGGGCATTCGCTCTAGGTTAAAATTTATTATGCCTACTTATGAGATTTACCAGGCATAAGAGACATCCCAATCATACACCAGCGTAAATTCATAGAGAAAACAAAAGGGAAAAGGCCCAAACGAGATGAGCATTGTCACTATGATAACTTTATCCTTGTGATATCTCCCCAGACCAAAGCTTGTAAACAACATTGAGAATGGATATTACTTATCAATCTGTTGACCCTAGAAAATTACGGAGTGCAAAAAAATATTGGAGCCCTGCAATACAGAAAATAAAGTGCACAAACATTGCACAAACATTGATAGTGAAGGAACTAAAAAATGCACCCTTCACAAAGTTTGTTTGGTTGTTCAATCAATGACAAACCATTCACCATGTTTTTTCTATGCAACAAATTTAGACCACTGAAGCTTCAATCACCAAACATTAAGTGCCATAACCATGATTGATATGACAGGACTGCTTTGAAAGCAACAGACAAATTGTTTTTCAGCCTTAAAGGAAACATCTTGTTTTGTGTCATTTGGAATTTTGCAATTAGTGTTCTATGTGAATCAAGGATCTCACATGCATCATTTTCAAAATAGAATTTATATCCCTTTTGTAGTAGTTTTCCAATGCTAATTAGATTTTGCTTGAGATTATGGACATAATACACATATGGAATGTGTTTCTTTTCACTTTGCTTAGTTTCAAATTTTATGCTACCTTTACCCATGACAACTACTTTTTTATCATCTCCTAGCTTTACTTCTGACTGCAGATATTCATCTATGTTTGCAAACATATCCTTGTTTTCACTCATGTTTTTACTACAACCACTATCTAAAAACCATATTTCTTTTGAGCTTTCTTGTGCACTATTACAAGTAATAAACATTGAATCACTATTTTCAGAGTGATTTTCTCTTGAGAAATTTGCATTCTGCCTATTCATATCAAACTGCTTCTTCCTACATTCAGGTGCATAACAAATTTTTGACAATAGTGGAATTGGATATGTAATTTCTAATACCTTTGTCCTTGCTCATGAAATTCAAGAGAATGAATTCCACCTTTGCCTCTTCTTCTTGCAAAGAAATTGGAATTTGCTTCTTCTTCATGAGAGCTATCTAATCTGCCATCTTCATTGTGATTGTTGATTCTTCCTCTTCCAAATCCTCTTGTACCTCTATTAGTGATTCTTCCTCATCTTCTCCTACTTCTAGCTTGAACTTGTGATTTGAATTCATTTTCCATAGAGGAACCATTTGACTTATTGAGTCTTTGCTCATGGGTTTGTAAACACCCCATAAGACTGTCAATAGAAACTTGAGACAAATCTTTAGATTCTTAAATAGCCACAACAATTGGGTCAAATCTAATAGGAAGAATTCTCAAAATATTTTCTACAACCTTTTGATCATCCAAAGTATGTACATGAGACTTTATATGATTTACTATACTCAATGCACGAGTGAAAAAATCATTTATTGTCTAAGAATTTGACATTTGCAAATTTTCAAAATCTCTTTTAAGCATTTGTAATCTTACCAAATTGGCTTTGCTAGTACCTTGATAAGAGTTTTGTAGAGTTTCCCATGCATGCTTGGACCTTGTAGCTGCTACAACTCGAGGGAAAATTGATTCTTCCATTGCTTTTTGTATTAAAAATAACATCTCTGCACCCTTCTTCGTATTCTCTTTGATAAGATCCTTTTGTGCTTGTGATAAAGAATTATATGATGCTTTATTTGGTGGATCTGCAAACCATTCTCAACCCAGTCCCATAATTCTTGTGAACAAAAAGATGTCTTCGTTTTAATTCTCCAACATTCATAATTATTCCCATTAAATTGTGGAATTTGGGGTTGAATGAGACTACTGCTACTCACACCCGCCATAATTAAATTACAACAAAATGTCACTTCCACAACACTTTCTCAGTGCAACTTGGCACAACCAATGCAACCTGATTAAATATTGCACTTTTACAATACTTTGTGATCTTTGTTTTTAATATTCCAACGACGTTTAAAAAAAATTATATTTATACTAATGACCCAAAAATATTTATCTTCCCAAAAGCAATAAACTTGCTGGAGCAATTACATTACAACAAATTAAATGTTTTACCATTGCATTCATCATAAAACAAGATTATTAGAAATCAATTCTTCCCTTCCATAATTATGCTTTTGCACAACTAAAGTTTACACCTCCACAACCATCATATGTTCTTCTACAACTTGTCTCTCCACAACCTTGCTCTGATATCAATTTGTAGGTAGAGAATGCAAGAAGAAAACTAAAAGCACAAGAGCTGAAAATGCAATAAGATAGAAAATATGAGCAAGTATGAGTTGTTGCTCAGAATTTTATTGAGCAAAAGAGGAAGCTACAAGTTTTCCTTATGTAGCTCTGAAATGGTCTATTTATAGCATATTTACAAACATGTTTTTACTACTCCTTTTGTTGTCGGACAGTGAAGTTTATTAATTAGATGGCTTGGTAGTTCGTTGGACGACTCGGAGGATGGCAGGGAGGTTGTGGTCGGTTGTGGTTGGTCGACAAATTCTAGTCGGCGGCCGTCAAGCTTACATTGTTTAACATAACTCTCTATGGCCGACACTATCTAATAAATATTATAATGACTTCTTAATCATAGTTTTAAGAGAATCGCACATATTAAATTGCGCAGAGATATCAGTTAAAAATTCACCATCAACAATTGCTAAGGAAATGGTTTTACAATAGATTATTTTTTTCGAAGTAGAAAACCTCTTTCAAATCAGTCCATGCAATTGAGTGACCATGGTCGACCAAAGTCCTCTAACATGGGGGTTCCTTGTAAGATGTTTCAGATAAAAAATCCATATGATATGTATATCTCACCTTTCCCATTCCAGTATCCTCAATCTACCACATCAGAACAAATAAAAACAAGAGACGTAACAATCATAAACTGATAGAAGAACTATAGATACAAATATGGAGAAGGTGGTAAAGCAAGCATCGCTTTTAGACCCGTTCAATTTAATCTCTTAGAGAAGCGATTGAAATAAATAACTTAGTTTAGTTAAGAGAATATTTTTCCTGTGTTTCATGCATTTCATCCTCTGGTTGTCTAATTTTTTTATCATCATCGCTCTACCTTCCAGATTCGGTATTTAGAATTCGATGCTTGTTAGAGATTTCCATAGAAAGCCACCATTATGGTGAATCCCAGCCAACAGAAGGCATGGATATATCAACAAGACCGTGTTTAAAAAAATAACTGATAGATGGCCTTGCTGCAGCCTGGCAGTAGCTAACTCCAAGAATCCAATTCAACCAACTTGCATATCTTCTACGTAATAGGAAGGCAGCATCCATGGCTTTGAATGAACTCAACTTGAAATTCTGAATAACAATAGAATGCTTTTGATTGTTTGATGACTTTGAATGAATTCAAGTTGAACTTGATCTAAACAACAATCAAAATATTTATTGTACTATGGCAATTTGCACAGTATTTATTGTACTGTGGCAGTTTGCATTAATGTTATGGAAGATATATGGTAGGTAGTTAAAGACTTTGGATAGAATACCAAAAATTATATCATAAAAAACTGTGAAGAGGAGGAATAGTTCACTGCACTAGATGTTGAACAATGTGAAAGCTTAGACTGCATTTAAATTGGCTAAGGTCTTCCTGCCCCCACCGATGGCAAACACAAAACCAAAGAGACGTAAGCCTCTTGCAACCAATAGCAAGAAGACCTCAGCCAATTTAACCATGTAGCAAGAAGACCGCACCATTAACCACTTGGTATTTTTGGGAACCTTAGCCAATATAAGGGCTATTTTTTAAACGGTTGGGGTTCTGATGATATTGTTAGTTCTATAGTAGGTTTTGTTGGAATGTTTAGTCCTGAATTTGGGTTGTAATCAACAATGTTCATGTTGTTGTATGTTGTGATGGACTAAGAATTATTAATCTATCGAGCTAAGTTTTGTAATTATGTACTTTTGTGGCGAATTTTTTGCTAATAATATAACATTGTTGTTGTTTCAGATATATTTTTGCATGGTTCTTGATGAATGAATATTTTAGTGAATGCTAGGAGTTCAAATAATGAATCTTAACTTAGTAATGATTTAGTTGCAAGTTTAGATGAGAATTTTCCATTATGTTAATGATGAAATAACACATTCCTTCTTGTGCATCCTTGATTCAATTTTCTATGTAATTTCCTATGCATGTCTCGGGTGAGACTTACTTTGCTTACAAGGTATTGAAATTTCCCACGCTTGTAGGGTTTTGTTGGTAGTATAAGTTGAACCCTAGGTCCGATAGATTAAAACCGACAATGGTTTCGTTGTTGGGACCTGAAAAGGATTGTAATGGGAGGACATAGTTATGATATGGAATCCTACTAAAGATGATATCGAAGAATGGATGGAATGCAAGGAGGAAAAATTCATTCAAAAACAGACTAGAGGACTTTGGATTTCAACCTAACGTCATTGGAAAGAAAGGTATATTTACTCATATTTGCATGAAAGTTTCCTCTATGAGCTTCCTATTTTGATATACGAATGGGCGAAGAGGCAGTCTAAGATAAATAACACCTGGACCGCACCTTGCCAAGTAGTATGGATTGAAGGAAAGATTAGAATAGATAAGAAATTTAGGTAATACATTGTCTAGAGCTATTGATTTCTGGTTATTGCACATGTGAAATAAGGGTATATTATAGTGTTTGTTATAGGTTGTAGTGAATCATATAACCACACAGAAGAAAATTGGGCCCAAAAAAGAGGTTCTTTGCATGGATTCCCTTGTGGTTGAAGATGTTGTTTATTGAGAAGGGGATAGTGATAATGAACCCTGATAGTATGATAGTGTAAGCCATGCACTGTGGGGGTGGGGTATGAAGAATTGGGAGAATAGTTAGGCATAGTAATGGATCTAGAAAAGCAGTGACTCTAGAGGGAGAAAGACATGAAAGAAGGGTTAAGATAAAGCATGTAGTCAAAATAAAGAAATAAGAAAAGAAACCAAAGGGGAAGGATGATGTACATCAAGAGGAAAGAAGAATTCTAGATATGGGACTGTGTGATGAGAGTGTGCAGAAGGTTCCTCTGTGCCATAAGGGAGAAAAAAATTTGGGAAAGAAGAGTGCTCAGAAGATGAGAGACCTCCCAAGAGGCGCAGAATGGAAGAGAGTGAGAGCTCTAACAAGAATAGTGATATCATACCCTTGAGGATGAGAGAAAGAAAAAATAAAAAAGTTGTGTAAGAAGAGGAACTACGAACTATTGAAGGCACTTGTATGATTGTGAAAGAGACAGCCTAGCCAGATTTGTGCTCCCTTGGATTCGGTATTGTCAAAGGAAGTGCACCAGAAATAGCCCATGCTTCATCTAAACCCTTTAGTGTTTTTTTCTAATCAAGAAGACTAGTTAGTATTTGAGTTCATGTAGGAAGCAAGTCCTAAAGAAAAAGTTAGAGGAATAGAATCTAGTTTTACCTAGGACTAATCCATATAACCATAGTTTAATAAGTAGTAGTAATCCATTAGTTTTAAATACAAGAAACAATCCTCCTATGGTGTGAAGGATTGTGACTACGTCAGATTCCACACTAAGACTGCTTTCCTTTCATGGGATAGGAAAGGATGATCTAGAGAAACATTGGTTTACCTACAAGGTGATATCATTTGTGAAGAACATCACATATGAGGCTAACAAGATCGCATAGTTAGAGACCACATTCAGGGATAGAGCTCTGACTTGGTATATGAAGTATAATACTATTGTTGTCATAGGCTATACTAGGCCGTTATCAATAATCAAAGTAGACCTTATGAAATAATTCTAGAAGACAAAGTATGAGTCTTAGTGCATCACTGAGATCAAGGATATTAAGTAGAGTTTTGAGGTTTCGGACTATGACCAACGATTCAATATTTTGTTGGAATAAATGAGATTTCGGATCCTAGATGCGCAACACCATGAATGGTTCTTTGTGGGTCTTCTACCACATTTCATATTTCCATTAACACAATAGAAGGTGGGTACTCAGTTGGATTCCCTCAAAATTTTAATCACATTGGAAGCGACTCCTGGAGGGGAGGCATCTCCAGGAATGGCATAGGTTCAGACGCAGCTTTTTGCACTGACTATGCAATTGCAACAACTGTCTATTGGTAATGCAATAAGAGAAAATGTGTGGTGTAGCTTTTGTAGGATAGATTTACATCACAAGAATTAGTGCTCAACGTTGAATAATTATATGGGTATTGGAACACCTAGTCCTTTTCCCATGGAATCTAAGTCTGAGTAGTGTGATATCTGTGGAAGTTGGGGCCACACACCTCCAAATCATATGACTGTTACAGAAGTACCAAAGATCTATGCATGCACCATTTTACGAGTTCTACAATTTAGTTAGACATGATGTGAATAAATATCATGCTTTATAATTAATGAAGGACAATACAACATCTGCCTACTGGATCCAAGGCATAGAAGAAAGAAAAACACATGATCCAGTAGGACGGTAGGGAGTAGTATGTAGTGGGTTCCAAGGTTGTGGAAGAGGCTATGGTGGCAGTGGAAGACAAGTAATTTGATTTAACTGTTGGGAGCCAATTCATTTGGAAATATTATGCACGAAACCCCACACACTATGCACGTACTTTTAGTGTGTAGAATACAAAACAAAGGATTGCCTATACTTTGTCAAGAAGTGGGAAGATAAGAAAGTTCATTGTAACATGATGACCATTGAACCGAGGAAGGAAAATAATAAAAATGATCTGACACAGATGAACATCATAATGCAAGGAGGAGCTCATATAGGACAATAACTATTTGGAGATTGCAATTCAAATGTAGCAAAGGAGTTGAAGATAAATAAAGCTACACAACACATACCTAAGTTTGAAGTGAAGGACCAACTATAGATCCTGCATGAGGCACAAAGAGTGGTTGAGGAAGTTTCTGTTATGGATAAAATATTCTTATGGCTTGGGGTGGACCACAATAGATAGAATGACACCAGAAATCAAATCTAATCTCAAATATGAAATATGAATGTAAAATGCTAACAACAAAAGAAAAGGCCCATACCTCGACAGAATGTTTGAAGAACATCACCATTGATTTGTCAATCCAATGCTTACAACGTACAACTTATCCTCAACAACAAATGTATACAAGCATATACTATATTCATGAAATATTAGCACCTACTCGAGCATTATCCAGTTAACATGTATGAATCAAATATACCTATGGAAATAAATGTAAACATTTGCACATGAAATTTGGACGAGAAAAGAGTATTTCTATTAAATCAAAACAGAAGTACAAAGTGACAACCTCTATTGGAAACTCATCGAAACCAAGAAAACAAGTTCCTCCACCTAGGCCTCCACCACTTTAATTTTCCATGCAAAAGAAACTCACAAGGGAAATGGAGATCTTCGGAGATGAACATAAATGGTTCAATCAACGAGGATAAAGGGATCCAGACTCAAGCATATGGTAATGGGGAAAAACATTTCTATAGTTTCTTTAGTCTCAAAGTTTCTCCTCCTCCAATGATTCTCAATGGCTCAATATATAACCCTCAAATGGGAAATGGAGGCTTAAATTAGAGAATTTTCCATCATATGGAAGGTCAAGGATTGTAACCCCTGTGACTTGGCATGGAAAATACGAAATATTTTTAATTTTGAGCACAAAACCCGATGTATGCGAGTTGTAATGGCGTAAGATGTGTATACGTGAGCTACATAACTGTTCACGTGTGTGTATCTTCAAAAATGAATTTCTAAGGGTTCCACTGAAGCATTAGGAATATACCGAGCAAGGGGGATATAATGAATTTACATAGGGAAAAGGGCAGGCCATCAAGGCATGATTCATAAGGTGTGGCAAATCATGCTATAATAGATGCCCCCTAATGTATGTGGTTAAAGGGAAACATAGGATGGACGAAATACATTATAATAATCATAGAAGTGGAGTAGTGAAGATCCATCCAGAAGAACTAGCCACTCATTAGCATAATACAATAAAGAATCTGAATACATGACTGCAGATATGAAGTATATACATCAGTCCCAGGTATATATAAATACAATTTCCATGAATATGCATAAGGGACATATGTCATAAGTGGTCGCAACCACATACAATATACAGTGGAGTCTAATATCCATATTGAATGAAGACATTTGGTACATAATAAAGTACATTGCTATGATATGAGAACTTAAGTCCCATAGGTATTGTCACGATCAAAATAGTAGCATATATGGAATGCCACCATAGTCTGAGGTCTTCTACATAAACTATTGTTGGTACATGTCACATCACGTGAATAAAGGTGTTGAGGTTGAACATGATTAAACATCGTTTGATTACCGGTCATTGGGGTTTACCGTTAACAAACGTGAGACAACCCATCGATGATGAAGGTGTCAAGGTACAAAGTACATTCAACAAGTGCAAATAGAGGTGTTTACGTCAAAAACTTGAAGAATCCATCGATCATGGACATTGAAGTATTCCCAAACTATCGATGGCGAGAGAACATGCCACTGATGATTGCAAGTCTCAAGGCACTCAACTAACTCTGGATCCCAATTCTAGAATAAATGATTTGAAGTCAATGGAATGGAATTTGATGGAAGGAGGGAAGTAGGGAATCCCCCATCAACCAACACAAGGTACATAGTAAGGATAAATGATTTGGAAGAACTCATACGAACAGGATGCACACGAACTAGTAAACATGTGTGCCTCTCATGCATAGTGAATGTAAGTAGCATGTTAAAGGGACCCAAGAGTATCCAATGATGAAAACTATTGATAGAGGTGAGGAATCCACCAATAGGGTCTAATGGAATCTAAGACACAACATGAATCCCAATGTGTGAATATATTTGTTGCTATTGAACACAAGGGAAACCACTCAGTTAGTGACCAATGATGAGATGGCATTTGTTGAGTTCAAGTTCACTTAATAATAATGAAGGTATGCCTAAGGTTCCAGGTAAGATAATAACTCTATAAAGTATCGATATGGACGAAACGTAGAGTCGAGATATCTAAGAAATAACCGACTCGGGATAAAGAATTCCTTTGAACAAAAGCATAAGGAAGATGGATATACTTAGGCAGCATAGACTCAAATGTGCATATTGGGGCAACTCTGTGATGCAGGAGGAATCAACAGAGGATCCATAGGGACTGGAAGCTTAACTAGTTGGTGGAGAAAAAATTGAATAATGAGTGCAACTCCCTAAGTCCATGATAAAAACTCAATCCACAATGGATGGACTCATAAACCGTGCTCTATTCAAAGGTGACAAGACAACTGCCAACATAATATATTATCATTTCATGTTCGTCTTTTTATGTTTTATTTGTTTTGGTCTTTTTCATGTTATAAAACATGAAAAAGAATAAAATGTGCTTACAGTACAATAGAGAATAAATGAGTGTCATGAGAAAGCAAACTAGTTCCAAGTAGTGGAACATACCTATGCTCAATGCAATGAAACACGTGCAGGATAAGGACACTCGGGGGGATGTTTCCTCTAGGTTGAGGGGTGATCAAGCTTCAAAGGATAAATAATAGGCTCTGCCTGGATAGGATTGAGACATGATTGGGAAATTTGGATTATAACAATGAGGTGGGGATCCAACATTAGGATCAATAAGGAAAGTATATGAATGAGATGCATTTACAACTTGATATAAAAAGGGAGTCCCCATGATAGATATCCAGCATAAGAGATAATAAGGAACATGAGGTTTTGACTCAAAGACATGGCAGGACTACAAGATACTCCTAAACCTAAGGAGAAACTTTGAGATGGGAACCAAATGGAAAAATGAGTTTCAACTAGGGTACCCATGGTCGAGAAAACCCTACCGCTTAAATAACAACATTTAAAATCAAATGGAAGGTTTTGTTTCATTAAAAATCAAGTTCGTACCGAAGGTTTAGGAGACATGGTAATAGGATAATGAAAAAAATCAGGCGGAATGAATCCTATCCTATATGACAGTTAAGATTTATACCTGCTAAAGGCACAGACAAGCTAAGAGATGGTAAAAATCCACTAAGGTTTGACAAAACTACATAAAAGGAGGACCTTACACCATGATATTAGTCCATAAAGTTCGTAAAATAATAAAGATGGGGTGAAAACTATAGAAAAGTGGGTATAAGTTGCAATAAATAGTAAAATTTTGACATTTTAACATACCATTTGATTTTTTACCACAAATAGTGCGATGGGAGTTTTTTCACCCTTGAACTTCAAACACCGATTCCCAGATCTACAAGAAATAAAATCACAAACCGTCTAGACATGGTAAATCCTCTCATCATGCTCTAGCATTTCATTGGTTTCTTTTCAAGTTTTAATGGTCATTTTTTTAAGTTTTTCATCATAGAAATTAGGCAGTTTGGACCACGTGGGTCACCGATCATTGGACCACATGTAGGGCTAAGTCTACGCAGGCAAAGCAAAGCATTGCTGCATGGACACACAATTATTCAGTATGTGACCCGCATGGAGCACCATGAGTGAATTTTTTTAAAGGTTTAACTCACAACTCTCTCTTTCCTTTGTAGGATGGTTATCAAATGTCGGGAAAGGGAACATGATGATGTTGATACATAACAATACTTGAACCTGGAATCCGATGATAAAATCCAATGAAATTGACCATGTCGTTAGATTTCACCTTTTTAATCATAATTTTTTTGTTTATTTTATAAAATTTCTCATGTTTCTATTATATATATGACAACGTCTATTGGATTTTGGACTTTCATCATTAGATATCCGACAACAATATTAGAATGGAAAATATCCTAATTTCATCGTATATCCGATGATAATTTATTTTTAGAAATTATATAATAGGAGTATTCTGACATGTTTGCTATACAAGCGACGCTTTGCGGAAGTTATAATCTTTGTGTGGATTGTTTTACATAAAAAATGCCACAATTATTTCAATTGTTATTGTGATTAAAAGGAGTGAAGTGTGGAACTTGATTTTTTAAAATCGATGATCATCAGTCAAGCTTGGTATAAAAAAATTTCAAAACATAACAATATTCTTGATCCACATGGTCAAAATCTTGAATTGCTTGCTAGATTGTGGGATGGACTGAAAAGAAAGGGTGATGGGAAATGCTATTGTCCATGTACTCAATGTGTGCACTTCAAAAGGAGAAGAATAAAGATCACTACATACAAAATACATTGTAGGGAATATGGAGATGATGAGGGAAGCATCACTATCATCCATTCGTAAGTTTTTCATTATATATGTCTTTATATTGATTGGTTTTGTAAATTTTGGTATCATTTTAATAGTTCTTATATTAACTAATATATTTTGATGGTTTCATGTAATTATAAATGAAATAACTCCTACGGAATATTTCCCAGAGGATGTGCTTTCCGAAAAAGCACCAATGGAACATGGAGTTGTGAATAATGAAGCACAAGTTAATTATCATATTGAATAAGATGTTAATATTTATAATATAGTTGAAGATGGAAGTAGAAATACATTGATCCATGATACAATTAATGCTATAATGGATGATGATGATGATCATGAAAATAATGACTTTGATGATGTTCAAGATTTACCTCTTCTTGAGAAGGCATACAAACCCCTTTATGAAGGTTCCAACACAAATATTATCTATGATATATTGTTGATAATGAACTTAAAGGTTATGAAGGTCTTTCAAACACATTAGTCACGCATATGTTAAGGTATGTAATATATTCCATCACATATATATGATCATGATAAATGTTATCTTTGTTCCTCTGATAATTTCATTGTTAATTTATATGTAAAATTAATACGGATGAAACATGTTTCGTTAATATTATTTATCTATTATATTAACTAGTTTTTTACTTTAATTTGTTGCAGCTTGATAGCAGAATTTGTGTTACCACCGTTCAAATATTTTACCTTGCACATATTGAGATTTATATTTCATCATGAAAGAAATTGGAATGCAGTATGAAGCAATTGATGCATGCCCCAATGACCATATTATATATTATAAACAACATGAATTTGAAACAAAATGTCCATAATGTCATATCAGGAGATATTTGAACAGATCAACTAACAAAAAAGGTTCCTCGCAAGGTTCTTCATTATATTCCCATTATTCCACATTTGTAACGACTGTTCTGGTGCAAAAACATAGCACAATTTATGGATTACCATGCACATAATAGAAGTCAAGATGACACTCTTCGAATGCTTGTAGATGGTTCTACATTTAGTTAGAGATATGGAGAAAAAATGACGACACTTTAAATAAGAACCTTATAATGTTAGGCTTTCTTTGGTAGCATATGGTATCAATCCATATGCAGAGAAGATATCTATTTACTCGGTGTGGCCTATTTTTGTTATCAACAATAACATTCCTCCATGGTTATCAATAAAGAGGGAGAACATAATGTTGGTAATGATTATTCCAGGTATGTGTCTACAACAAATGTTTTTTAATATAGTGGCATCTCATTTGTCGTATAATGTCATATATTTTTTGTCTTTTATTGTTGTATATTATTTATATGTCTTAATGGTTGTAATAATTATATATTTTATATGTTCAAATCAATCAAGTAAGTACCAAGTTAAAGATATGAATGTATATATCGAGCCTCTTATTGATGAACTACTAAATCTATGGAATGACATCACTATGTATGGTGTATCTAGACCAAGATGACATAGGAAATTTCAATTCCATGCAATGCTTGTACGGACAATACATGATGCCCCAGGGTTAACCCATTTTTGTGGTATGTAATTATAACGTCAACTTTAATAGTACTTAATTTTATGAAGTTGATATATTATTCATGCATGTTTTTTTAAATAATCCATTCATTTTATATAATTATAATTGAAAAATGTTAATCCATTAACTCTTTATGTAGGTCTTCAAACAAAGGGAAAATTTGCATGTCTAATTTGTGGTCCTAAGATCAAATCCCATCGTTCAAAAAGTTTACGAAAGGAGGCGTTTGATGATTATAGGAACTTCCTTTCTAAGAATCATAGGTATCAAACTATCGATAAACATCTATTCAATTTGAAGCAAGAGACCACATTAAAACCGCAGAGAATGACACCTCCCATATGGAAGTTGCAATATAATATAAATAATCAAGGTACATAGAAATCAAATTGTTTATCTATCATCATATATGAAATGTTTTGAATCTTTATTTAATGTGTGTTGTTTACTGTATTTGACATTGATCTTTGTAAATTATTTATAACCATGATTCATGATGGACGTTGTGATCATGAAGGCATTAATGGGATTCCACGAGGAATGAAAAGTTATCATAAATAATTCAGTAGGTTGTCGTACTATGAGCACCTAAAAATTTGTCATCTATTTGATACAATGCATATCATAAAGAATAGGGCTGAAACATTATGGAGAATATTGGTTCTAAGGAGCGAAAAAGAAAAATTTGTCAAAATTTGCAATGACATTCAGGAAGCCAATCATGCAATGAAAGATGTCATTCAATTACATAGAAATAGAGATGAAGTTAATATAAACTCAATTCGATGGTTGTTAACGGAGCAGCAAAGCAATTTTGTAAAAGAAGTCATATGAAAAATTAAATTTCCCACCGGATTTTGTTCAAATATGAACAATATCATAACCAAGAAAGGTAGTTTTTGGGGGGTGAAAATGCATGATTAGCATGTCTTCATCAAGGTAATTATTATGGTGTATATATATATACACCATAATAATTATAATTATGGTATATATATATTGTTTTATTTTTTTATTCTCGTGCATATTATTGTAGGTATTTTTTTGTCTACTTTTTGAAAAAAATGATGAATTTATTTTTTTTATATAATTGTTACAGTATGTTCTACCTATATCTCTCCTGAACAAATTCAACAACAATGTCAAACAAGTTATATATGATCTTGGAAAATACATGAGGTAAGTAGCAATATTTTCCATGCATAAAGTGTTTTTTCAATTCATTGTAGAACTTATATTTGATATTTATTTGTATAATTGTTTTCCAAAATAATGTTTTTTTTGTTAAATCTCGTGATTTATTTACATCACTTCTAGTTGGTTGTTGTCTAAATAAATCCATAAAGAAAATATAAAGTATTGGAGGAAAGAAATTCTGCATTTGATGTGTGAAATGAAAAAGCATCTACCTTCGACATTTTTCAGAACATAAGAACACTACCTCATACACGAAGTTGAGGAGGCTAAATTGTGTGGACCAGTACACTCAAGGTCCATGTGGATGGTTGGTAAGCACTCGAAATTTTTGAAGGGCTTGGTTAGACAACGAGCACGTCCCGAGGGTTCTATGGTGGAGGGATATATGGTATACCATAACATTATGTATATTAGTGAATACCTTCCTAAATTAGCATCAAAACTCAATTTAGGTCACATTTGTGATCTAGACTCCAATAACAATTTCGAAGGGGAGTACCTCATTGGGAAAGGTAGATCGAGGAAGGTGAAAGGTAATTATTAGCTAGTGGAGATTAATTATAGTACATTTTTACTGTTGATTTTTATGTATATAGCATACTTATTTCATTTTTAATATTCAATATGCATCAATTAAAAGTGTATACCTACATTTTAAGTGAATATACATTTGTAATTATATTTTTACTTTCATGAAGCAATTGGTCATGAGTGGATGAAGCAATTGGTCGTGAGTGGGGTGCACTTAATTTATACATAGCAAACATTCTTGATTGGATGAAGGTATGGATTGAACGATGTGAACAATCTAGTCATGGAATATCATGGGAAGGTGTGGCTTCATTGGTTAAAGAAACACATCGTAATGGAGATACCAACCTTATAGAAAGGGAAATTGACTTAGCATATGGTTTAAAAGTTAAGTAGGAAAGCATATTAATTAGCCATACTATTTAATTTTTTTCAAATATATTGATGTACATGTTCATTTCTTTCCCTGCAGAGCATAAACATGCACTTAATAATGATCAATTCAGGATTTGACATTTATGTGTATGGATTGTTGCAGGTAAAACACAATAAGGCTATGTGGTACAATATTCATACTTTTCACATCAAAAAGTTGGATAAAACGAAGAAAACATTTGATTGTGGGATAACTGCAGTCTTTGAGGTGACCAATGTTTCCTCTAGAAGTGGCAGACATCCAGAACACTCAGAAAATCGATACTATGAGTATTTGGAATATATTATTCAGTGTGATTTCAACTACTTCAAATTATTTATGTTCATTGTCAAAAGGTATAGGTTACGATTGAATCAATGTGATCTCGATAGAACTATAATTGAACATGATAATGGATTTACCATGGTTAATACAAGGCTGTTTGAGCCAAGAATAGAGCCCTATGTTCTTCCAAGCCAATGTGAACAAGTACTTTACTTTGAGGTTCTAGGTAGAGGGGGTTGGTAATTTTCCATTAGACATGATCCAAGGGGAATGACGGTAAAGTACAATGTGGAGTAAGATAATGAAGAGGGTCTTGAAGAAGAAGACAATGTTGAGTATGATCAGCATGAGTTAGAGCATCATGTTCTAGAGGAAGATGATGAATATTTAGTTGAATTAGATGATGTAGCAGATAATGTCCATGAAGATGATATCTATGATGACATGATGATAGAAACTAACATCGATGACGATGATGATATGGCCAATCCTTACAATGTTGAATCTGCATTGGATGATATAAATGACGAATTGGATGAAGAATATGATGAATTCCATTGAATTGTATGAGGTAGGCCTTAATATATATGCTCTAATATTTATATGAGGTATTTTATTTTATTTTGTCATTTTCTTGTATGTTGTCATATGTTATAAGAGACATTGCTTCTTAATTAGTTCATCAAAAAACACATGAATATTTTTTTTCTTGTATAAATATTTTGTTGGGTTATCGGGAATTGAGAGTGATGTGATCGGGGGAGGGTCAGATGAGCTTCCACCTTGACATGGTTGGCCCTCTTTAGTATAGAATATTAAAGTATTATTGAAACAAATAGAAGCTTGGTAATGCAATGCTACCATTGTTATTGTCATCATCATCCTCATCCTCCTCATCATCATTGTCATCGTCGTCATCATCATCATCGCCATAATCATTATCATCATCATAATCATCATCACCATTGTCATTATCATCATCATCATCATCGGCATCAACATCCTCATCCTCATCCTCATCATTACCATCATCATCGTCGTCGTCGTTGTCATCATCCTCATTGTCATCATCAACATCATCAACATCCTCATCCTCATCCTCAATATCGTTTTCGTCATCATCATCATCATCATCACCACCACCACCACCATCATCATCATCATCATCCTCATCATCACCATCCTCATCATCATCTTCGTTATCATCATCATCATCCCGGTCATCATCCTCATCCTCATCATCATCCCCATTGTTATCATTATCATCGTCCTCATTGTCGTCATCATCATCGTCATCATCAACATCGCCATCCTCATACTCATCCTCATCCTCATTGTCATTATCGTCATTATCATCATCATCATCATCTTCATCGTCATCTTTGTTATCATCATCATCATCCCCATCACCATCCTCATCATTATCCCCATCGTTATCATTATCATCATCCTCATTGTCATCATCATCGTCGTCATCATTAGCATCCTCTTCCTCATCCTCATCCTCATTTTCATTACTGTCATCATCATCATTGTCGTCATCATCCTCTTATGTTAGAACAGTAATCCATCCTTATTACCTTAGTTTATACCTTAGTCAAATTATTTTGCTTATATGCATTAAATTGCTATGGTTTAGACTTAGGGAAATTGGTCTAGGAGGTGAACTGGTTATTTTATCCCATTCACACACACACTAGTGCTCTAGCTTGGTAAACCTGGCACATGTGCACCCTCATTAATGTCTTGGGGCACTTCTTCCTTGTTTTGAGGAATCTGGGTTTGACTA
>LPNX011058222.1:483626-521641 GCA_001517045.1 Pseudotsuga menziesii | reverse complement strand
GAAGGGCATTTATAAGTAAGGTGGTCTCCCTCACAAAGCTTACAAGGAAACTTGAGCTTGTGTTTTGAACGGGTAGACTTGTCAACAGTGTCAACATGAACATTGTGCATCTCTCTTTCAACCCCAGTTCTGTTGTAAAGGAAAGTGTCCTATGGGGCGCTAGTGTTGTCTTTAGTCCATTTAGGGGCGCTAGTGTTGTCTTTAGTCCATTTTTTGCCTCCTAGTGCATTTATTGTGCCCCTTGAGCCACTCCCACACCTATATTTCTCACCCACACTTTTATTGGACTCATTTATGCCCTAGTATGCCTCACCAACATTCACACCATGGTTCGTGACTGTTTGGGGTGATTCGAGAGTTGATTGGTCCACCTAGGGGAGATTGAGGTCAAATCTTGTCTTGACACATGTGCACTCCCAAATGGATTCCTAAGCCTCACTATTTCTTCCTAATGTAATATATTTCTGATCTAAATACATTTAGATGTTAGACGGTTCAATAATATCCACTATTGTGTTCATATGTGTGTGTAATTTTTACTCTTTCAAGCTTGTTTGTTGGTTTTTGCAAACTACTTCGAATTGTGAGAGTATCTTGAACCCTTAGATCCGATTTTGAATCAAATTCTCACATGGTATCAAAGCTTATTATAGTTGCAGATCAATCTATAGTGTTTGAGCTGCATATGAGGGATTTTCCAGATATATTGGAGTGTTTTTTGTAGCTACATTCAGCAAATTCTCACCACTAGCTCAAGCAGAGATGGAGCAAACTCATTTCTTGTAGACTCCATTCAATTACTTCAAATGGAAGGAAGATATGGTCATCAAACTGAGAGCCAAGATTCTCTACAAGGTCACCATAGGGACAAAGGTCGATCCAAATTATGTAGTAGAGAAGTCAAAATAATTCAATAGACTTAATGAAGCTTTGGAATGATATGTCTCAGTATTTCGAGAGCTCTCATGTTTCATGTTGACAGTTTATCCACCCCAGATAAATTTTGGCTTAGGATCGAATCTCTCTTTGGGAGAACTGATGAAATGAGGGGACACCAACTCGAAAATGAGCTCATCACATTCAACCCAACGCATTATGAGACCATCCAGGATTTCTTCACCAAATTCAAGTCTTTAGTGCTTCAACTCAAGCAGTGTGGAATCGAGAAGAAGGAAGAGAAACTAAAATTATCAATCCTTTCGGAGTTAGGGATAGAATAATCTGTGTTTGTTAGCACATTTCATTCTGGCAAGCTAACCATTCAAAATTGGCAAATTCCATCACTAGAAAGCTTCATGGAGTCTTTGACCCAAGAGCAAGATAAGCTAGTGCAGATGGGAACCATCAAAAAAAGAAAGGACCAAGCTCCTACTGTAGGGGTCTTGAATGAATCCAAAGGCAAGAATAAATCCAAGGATTCAAAACAATCAGATAAGAAGAAACCAAACAGACCCAAAATTCTTGATGGGGTTTCGAATCCTTGTAAGGACAAGGATAAGAAGGGCAAGGAGAAGAATAAATGCACCTATTGACACAAGGGATGGCATCCAGAGAGTGATTGCATGAATAAAACCATTGATATTATGGACCAAATGTTGGATAAGAACAACATCCCAGTCCTAGAGGGTGCAAGGAAGAAGGATGGAAGTTCAGGTTCTGACAACAACAAGAAGTGTCATGCTTTAGTTGCAGGTTCTTCATATCCCTCCACCTTCATCATTGATTCGGGAGCATCAAGTCACATGGCCTCTATGAGAGAGTTATTCACATCCATGTATTCAGACAGTGGCCCAACTGTTCGAATGGGTGATGATTCTGAGATCCAGGCCAAAGGAGTTAGCAGGATCGACCTTAAAGATGGATATTTCAACAATGTCTTGTATGTACTAGACTTGGTAGTGAACCTTCTATCAGTATACCAAATGGCACATACTGGAGAATCCAAGAGAGTGAAATTTACTCCAGATGAGGTTGACATAGCTGAAATCTACTCCAACAAAGTGGTGGCATTGGGGTATGTTAATCACCAAGACAGGATGTACAAATTCTCCAAATATCTTCCAAATTCTAGTGGGGAAACGCTTATGTCTCATGCCAATGAAACCAGGAAGTTGTGGCATGAGAGATTTGGCCATATGAACTACAAATACCTCCATGAATTGAACAAGGATGACATGATGGAAGGGATTCCTCCTATCAAATCCTCCCATGGTGCATGCATTGGCTGTGTGGTGGGAAAGCATCTAGAGCACAACTATGAGAAGGGAAAGGAAAGGAGAGCTACACAAGTACTTGGATTGGTGCATTTAGATATCTTTTGTCCTCTTCCCACTCCCTCCTATGGAGGATCAAGGTATGTTCTCACTTTAATATATGATTTCTCAAGGTTATGTTGGGTCTATTTCCTAAAGCTCAAATATGAAGTCTTTGAGACTCTCAAGATTTGGAAGGCCCTGGTTGAGAATCAAAGTGGGAGAAAGATAAAAAACCTTATAACTGGTAATGGTAAATATTATGTGAATAAAAATTTTCAGCACCTATCTGAGGAATGTGGCATCCAAATGCAGCATTCGGTCCCCTACACACCACAGCAAAATGGTGTGGCTGAGAGGAAGAATAGGGCACTCAAGGAGATGGATACCTGTATGATTGAGGCTAAGGAGTTGATTCCTAAGCTATGGGATCAAGCCATTAACTGTGTTGTAATTCTATATGATATATGATTGTTGTATTTGATCCACAATCATATCAAGAAGCATATCATGACCCAAGATGGAAATCATCCATGCAAGAAGAGTTCAACTCTCTACAAGAGAATGAAACTTGGGAATTGGTTCCTTTGCCTCCCAAGAGGAAGCTTGTGAAATGAAAGTGGGTCTATAGGACCAAATTTTCTGCTGATGGGTCTGATATAAAATATAATGCCAGATTAGTTTCCAAAGGTCTCTGTATAGTCCACTCCCTGGACTTGACAAAATCCTTTGCCTCCCAAGAGGAAGCTTGTGCAATGCAAGTGGGTCCATAGGACCAAAGTTGCTGCTGATGGGTCTGATATAAAATATTAGGATATATTAGATTCCAAAGTATTTTCTCAAGTCCAAGGAGTGGAATATATAGAGACCTTTGCACCGGTTGCAAAGATGGACTCTCTCAGGCTAGTTTTAGCGATTGTTGCTAGTAAGCGCTGGGGAGTTCACCACATGAATATCAAAAGTGCATTTATTCATGGTGAGATACAGGAAGAGATATATATGCCGCAACATGAAGGTTTCAAATAGGATCATTCCCTTGTATGCAGGTTAAAGAAGTCACTATGTGACCTCAAGCAAGCCCAAAGGGCTTGGTATGCCAAGATGGACAATTTTGTGCTATCAATTGGCTTTGTTATATGCAAGTCTGATACTAATGCTTATTTGCATCATATTGGTGATGTATTTTAGGTAATTATACTATATTTTTATGATATTTTGATTACAGGTAGTTGCACCAAATAAATTGGATCACTTAAAGCATCTTTGCACAATGAATTTTCAATGACTCGTCTAGGATTGCTAAAACAATTTCTTGGTTTGGAAATTGAGAAATCTGAAAGAGGCTTCATGATCAGCCAATAGAAGTATGCTTCAGACCTATTATTAAATTTTAATATGGATGAATGTAAGGTATCCAAGTTCCCATTCCTTTCTGGCATCAAACTAGGTGAAATTGGTGACTCTCCATTGGTAGATTGTTCATTGTATAGACAACTAGTCAAGATTTTGTTGTATATTACACATACTAGAACTGATTTAGCATATGTTTTTAGTGTTCTATAAATATATATGCAGAAACCACATTATATCCATTGGAAGGCGGCCAAGAGGATCCTTCAGTATGTACAAGGCACCAAGAACTTCGGGGTACACTATGCAGCTAGTTCTCCACTAGAACTAGTAGGATTTTTTTATTCAGATTGGACTGGAGATCCCAATGATAGAAATTCCACTTCAGGTTTTTCATTAATTCTTTCCAATGGTCCAATATTATGGACAAGTAAGAAACAACAAACTATTTCCCTTTCTTCAGCTGAGGCCGAGCACGGAGGAGCAGTGAATGCAACTACACAATGTGTGTGGTTGTAAGGCATTCTTTGGGAACTTGATGTTGCACTTGATTCACCTAGTGTAATTTGGTGTGACAATAAAAGTGTAATAAATATTTCCATATATACAGTATAGATACATATGACTAAGCACATAGAGATTCATATGCACTGCATTCGGGGCTTAGTGCATGATAGGGTGATTTCCTTGCAGTATTTCTCTTCTGCTGAGCAAACTGTTGATATTTTCACCAAGTGTTTCACCGAGAAGAACTTCACTTAATTTATATCACTTCTTGGAGTGAGTGATGTATGGTGATGGATGTCATTCACCTTCATATGTTTGGCCCCATGTCCATTATTTAGGAGAGGTTTTGTTCCCATGTGGTTTTCCTATTTTACTTGTTTTCATGGACAAATAAAATTTTATGTTGTATGATGTTACTTGAGCCTTTGTTTCCAAGACCTCCATGATATTTTTGTTAAGTTGTACTAAGTCAAGCTTAAGGGGGGGTGTTAGAACAATAATCCATCCTTAGTACCTTATTTTATACCTTAGTCAAATTATTTTTCTTCTATGCATTAAATTGCTATGGTTTAGACTTAGGGAAATTGGTCTAGGAGGTGAACTGGTTATTTTAGCCCATTCGCACACACACCAACGCTCTAGATTTCTCAAATTGGCACATGTGTTCCCTCATTAATTCCTTGGGGTACTCCTTCCTTATTTTGAGGAATCCAGGTTTGACTAGGGGTGCTAGTGTTGTCTTTAGTCCATTTTTGGCCTCCTGGTGCATTTATTGTGCTCCTTGAGCCACTCTCACACCTTTATTTTCTCACCCATGTCTGCCTTAGACTCATTTATGCCCCATCACGCCTCACCAATGTTCACACCATGGTTCGTGAATGGTTGGGGTGATTCGAGAGTTGATTGGTCCACCTAGGGGGGATTGAGGTCAAATGTTGTCTCGACACATGTGCACTCCCAAATGGATTCCTAAGCCTCATGATTTATTCCTAATGTAATATATTTCTAATTTAAACACATTTATATGTTAGACAGTTCAATAATATCCACTGTTGTGTTCTGTGTGTGTAATTTTTACTCTTTCAAGATTTTTTGCTAGTTTTTGCAAACTACTTTGAATTGTGAGAGTCTCTTGCACTCCTATATCTAGCTGTGAATCAAATTCTCACATTTTCATTATCATCATCATCATCCCCGTCATTTTCATCTTCATAATTGTCAGTAATATCTTCATCATTTCCATCCTCGTTGTCATCATGATCCTCATCCTCATCCTCATTGTCATTATCATCATCATCATCTTCATTATCATCATCATCATCCTCAATGTCATCGTCATCATCATCATCATCACCACCACCATCATCCTCATCCTCATAGTCATTATCATCCTCATCCTCGTTGTCTTTGTCGTCAACATCATCGTGACCATTATCATCATCGTCATCATCATCCTCATTGTTATCATAATCGTCATCATCATCGTCATCATTATCATCAACAACATCGTCAACATGATCATCATCATCCTCATCATAATCGTCATCATCATCGTCATCATCATCATCGTCATCATTGTCATCGTCATCATCATCATCATCGACATTTTCGTCATCGTCATCGTTGTCATCATCATCATCATCATCATCATCATCCTCATCCTCCTCATCATCATCATCGTCATCATCATCATCATCATCATCATCATCATCATCCTTGTCTTCATCATCATCCTCATCCTCATTGTCTTTATCGGCATCATCATCATCACCATTATCATCGTCATCATCATTACCATCATCATCATTGGTATCATCATTCTTGTCATCATCATCGTCATCATCATCATCATTATCATCAACATCGTCGTCGTCAGCATCAACAACACTGTCATCACACTACAACAAATTTGACTTTTAGAGGCAGTTTTCTTCTGACTCTAAAAGTCACTTTTGGGGGCGGGTTTGGCTTTAGAGGCGGTCTTTAAAAACCGCCCCTAATAGCACTGACACTAAAAGTTTTGACTTTTAGGGGAGGTTCTGGAAGAGATCAAAACCGCCCCTAAAAGTAACTTTTGGGGGCAGTTTCAAACCCCCCTAGTAAGTACCTACAAAGGCGATTCAAACCCCCCCTAAAAGTCTTTATTACAAAACTTTGGGGGTGGTTATAAACCCCCCTCGTAGGTACCTACGAAGGAGGTTCGAAACCCCCCCTAAAACTCTTTACAAACCTTTGGGGGTGGTTATAAACCCCCCTCATAGGTACCTACATGATCTAGGAGGATATGGATATTGGTGGCCACCCACCTATTCCACTTGGACCCCCACCATTGTTTCTTTCAGTTTTCTATTTTCCTTAATTGTAGCATAATTTACTATTTTTGGCAGTTTTCGGGTCCTAAACTTTCGGATCCATTTTGAGGCCCTAAATGACGTTTTTTCAGCACCCAATGGTCAAATGGATGCAGTCCTTGAAGAGATATTTCTAAAAATGTATCATGTGTGTCAAATGGAGGTAGTATGCCAAAGTTACGACTCCGGGAAATTAATGTACCAAGTTACCCAACGGGGCCCACATTCTGGTGTTTCACCTCCTAGGGTTAGGTTTTTGGATGTGTAGGGTTTCCATTGTTTCTCAATAATATATAGGCCTTCGAGCCTCATTGTAACACAGAGTTCAGAGGCATGTAGCCGCCACATCTCTTCTCAGGATAAGCTACCAGCACTCTAGCTAGTTTATTTCCATTCTGTATGTAAACAAGTTTCAGTGCTTTGATTAATGAAATGAAGTGTTATTTCCACTGAATATTTGTTTCTATGTTTATTTGTGTATTCTGTTGCGTTCCTGCATAAATCCAGATCACTACGGGGACGGTTCAAACCCCCCCTTAAAAGTCTTTATTACAAAACTTTGGGGGCAGTTATTAACCCCCCTCTAGGTACCTACGAAGGCAGTTCAACCCCCCCTAAAACTCTTTACAAACCTTTGGGGGCGGTTATAAACCCTCCTCGTAGGTACCTACATATGCGGTTCAAAACCCCCCCTAAAACTCTTTACAAACCTTTGGGGGCGGTTATAAACCCCCCTTGTAGGTACCTACGAAAGCGGTTTGAAACCGCCCATAAAACTCTTTACAAACCTTTGGGGCGGTTATGAACCCCCCTCATATATACTTACAGGGGGGTTTTGAACCCCCCTCGTTGTAACATACAAGGGCAGTTTTGAACCCCCCTTGTAGTGAGATATGAAGTCTGTTTAGAACCCCTCTCATAGCCATAATAAATCATAATAAAATATATTTTATTTAAAATATCAATATTGCAATATCATTAGGGCGCAAGGAATCGAACCTTCAACCTCCTTCTTGTAAAGCAGGCGCTCTTCCAGTGAGCTAGAACCCTTTAAGAATTGGGGAAAGGGGCAATATTAACACAAAGATTGCATCATTTGTAATTCTAAGAAAAGACTAATAATCCCAACATTGTTTCTGACTCGAGAGGCCTAAGAAAGTAGTCTGAATGGCTCTGACCTTATTTAGATATATGCTAACCACTTCAAATCGTATTGCTATGACCTTCTTTAGATATATGCTAACCACTTCAAATCATATTGCTATGACCTTCTTTAGATATATGCTAACCACTTCAAATCATATGATGTAATCAAGAAAATGTATGTATGGTCTCGTCTTTCCTTCCATTGTCACAAAAGATGTGGCTGTCCCCATATTTAAAGATCAAATTTTTTTTTTTTTATGTCTCATGTTCACTATGAAGTTGATCTTCTACTTTATTTTTTTCTTTTTAATTTTGTTATAAAAAATATCATAAATAAAATTTACATTTGATATATTTTTATTATTTTTAAATTTATTTATTTTTTAAATAAAAGTAAATAACATTTATACTAATGTATAAAAAGTTTGTATTAATATATAAAATTTATATCTTCGCTAAAAAGTTACAAAATAATTAAAATAGTTTGTAAAGAATTTAAAATTTCCAATTCTATAAAAAAAAAAATTTAAACTCATACATAATTTTTTATTTAAGAAATCTTCCAAATTTGTTTCAATAATAACTTGTGACTATCCTTCTCTCCTTCTAAAATGTTTCTCCTAATAATGGAACGTCATACATATTAAATCTTCCATTGTAATTATGGAACACATACTTCGTTTAGTTTTTCGTGTGATGTTACATAATGGACATTTAGTTTACTTTTTGCTTGCTTACTATAATATTTGCAATTCTAAATTCTTATAGTGTTTAGAATATTAGGGGAGGGTCTCTTGATTCGGGGTTCATTCACGGGGCTAAACAAGACCTCTTAATTCCTAATTTGTAATTGTCGGTGAAATAAATTGTTTTGACAAAAATATGACTTGATAAAACTTATAAAAATTTGAACATTTTAACTGAGATCACGACCAGTGTGGATTTCCTTCATAACTTCCTCTTCATTCCCTTGAATAGTTGTGCAAGTTGGATTGTTTCTTTAGTCTCATAAACTCCAATGGGTTTGTTGAATTGTGTATTCTTCTTTAAGGTTGTCCTTTACCAAACACATTGAATATGAGGGTTGATCTACCAAGAAATAAGAGCTTGAGAAAATCCTCAAATGTTATACTGTATGTCAAGTTTCATGACAATTTTTCCAATATCTGATTTTGGGAATCAAACTTTGTTTCTAGTTGTGCCTCGAATTGATTACCAACGTTGTGATTTATATGGGTAATTGCAACCTATAATGTATTCATCTAGTAAGAAAGGTAAAAGGTATCTCCAATCATTAAAACACCAAAATGAGGGGAAAACTAGGAATGGCCAGGATATAAAAGTTGTCGAACTCATTATTGTAAGAGAGGCCCACGGGGACTTCACTTAGTGAACCTCTCACATAGCACGTGCAATCGTGGGATATTAAAGAATACCCTTAATTTCTAGAGATATTGACCCAAACTCTTTTTGTTGAAACCCCCTCCCAATACTTAAAACCTCCTCCCCACCCCTTTTTATACCTCAATCCTTATAAACCGCACTACCCACCCCCACATAAAACCCCTCATCCCCCTAATACCTGCAATATATTGGTTCGAATTTTTATAATTTTAAAACCCACAATATGAACTAACGTGATAGGATATTGGTCAACAAGTGAAGCCCCCGTGGAGAGGCCAATACCAGGACCATGTGACACACCAATTAAATAGGAAAATAAGCATAATCCAAATCAATTGAAAACCGAGTTGTCTAAACAGAGGACTTTTTTTCCTCTATTTTCGACTGGTTTTTATCAGTTTTTTGTCATAAATCTTCATGGAATTTTCAAAACACCCTAAAAATAGTGCTAGATCTTACAGAATGTGGGCGTTGAGGGTTTTCCTGACACCTAATTTCATTTCTAAACTTAAAATCATGCAACAAACAACAGAAATTACAAATTTTGTGTGTCAAATTCACCAAATTCCAACAAAAAATCATCCTAAAAATCAAAAAGTCCCCTAGTTAAACAGCGCCATTGAAAACTAAACAATGCTAAATCGCACCTTCATAATGAATCACCACCCATACACCCACGTGTGGCATGCTTAAAGAGCCCTTTGATTCTAAAGATTAATGACAAGTTATGAGCCTACAAAGACCAATACATTTCTGTCCCTAGAATAAAGATAAAGCTTCTACTAACTATTTTGATAACCAATCAATTGTTTGAATTTAGCTTTAATCGAGATAAATAGTATTATAGTACACAAGCTATTCAAAAAGTTTTTAAAATATATAAACTTTAAATATGGTTTTGATGTTTTTTTTAAGTTTAGTATGATATTTTTTAATGAAAATAGTAAATATTAATTTTGATAATAAATTATATAATAAAAATTTGAATGATAAAATTTTGATTAACTATTCAATTAATATTATGTCTTTTAATAAAATAATATAAAATTTTAATATTTAAATTTTTAATTAGTTATGTAAAATAATAATAATATTTTTTTTAAATTACTATCAAACTCTAATTTCTTAAAAGGAAAACGCTTATTTTTATTTTTTTAATGCTATAAATATTTACATGATCTTAATCATTTTATATATAAATGAAATACTTATAATATTATTTTTATATAATATAATTAATTTTTATTTTTATTAAATATAAGTAATAATTAAAATTAAAAATTATTAAAAATATTATGTTGTTATACGACCTTTTTCATAAGTAGTCTAAGCACTAAAAATAATATTGATAGCTGTAAATATTAAAATATCGCACACTAAAATTGCCTAAAACATTCACGTGAGTGTGAGTTATATAATACGTCATGTAATGGATCACTATCTATGAATAGCATAAAAAAATTGATATAAAACCTATCATAAGCGACATTTTGGGAGGCCAATTATTCGGTTAAGCATAATTTGTGGTATCATATACTCTTCCATTAATGTTTTTCCAATCGTTTTAAAATAAAATAGAAAACATTGAAAGTGGGTTGAGCATTCATGCAGTATGCTTTTAAATGTGTATTTTTCTTTTTCCATAGATCAAGCAACCTTGTGGACCATATTAAGATCAAGTCAAACGATTTTTTTATGTGAAAGATGAAATAGATTTGATTAATGGTTAATACGAGAGTGAACAAAGAGGAATAGTGGGACGAATTGGAACGAATTAATTTCCTTCCCGCATACACGAGTGTTCTTCCATACTATGCTTGGCCTACACAAGTAGCCTATCTTTAGAGTACAATGGATATCCTCTCTACACTCACACAATGTCTCTACTGTACATTCATTCTTCAAAACCTCCACTTTTTAGCTAGTAATACTTAGAATCCCGTTAGTGCATTCATTAGAGAAGAGCCATTGAAATTAAGACTCTTTTTCACCATTAAAAATTGTTGCAAATTCATAAAACTCTTTTTATTAATTCCTAGAACAATTAATCTTTGAAAATTTTTTAATGTAAATTTCTATCATTTCTTTATTATTATTATTATCTGTTTAATCTCTTTATTGCGTCAAAGAGGTACATTCTACAATCGAGTAGGGGAAAGATGTGTAACTCTTTCTGTGCTCATTATAAAATTGACACGTGTCCTTTGTAAAAATAATAAAATATTATTAAAAATAACATGTCGATTGAAATTAGATTTAAAATACTTAGAGTTGCATATATATATATATATATATATATATATATGAGATAAATTAAAACAATAAACATTGCATTACACGCTTCCTCAACATTTGCACTCTTAAAAGAGTTTTGCACCTCGAGAGATTTGATCCCTCTTGGCGCTTGGTAGATCCCTTATTAAGATGGATCTATGCTAGTAAATCTCCATGTCCTAAGTTTTTAGAAAATGAGGGTATCCTCACATAGGTCAAAAACCTTAATAATAATGCTCACATGCATATATCAAAGATCAATACACCAATATGTACATGGTTAAACCCCTCAATGGGGGAAACAATCCATGACCCTCATCAACACGGCCACTTGAGGTATTAATGCAAAAAATGAATAAAATACATGAACATCTCTCACAATTGGTCATTAACAAATGACCCCCCATGCTCTTTAAATAGAGATCATGGAAAAATTAGGTGTTAAGCCACATATTAGTGTCGTTAATATCAGGAAGGTGTTGGAATCATATCACTCATGTGTAGGCCATGATTGTGACCACCATATTAGCGAATTACAAAATCACACTAAAACACACTCTAATATAATATCACATTAGACCAAGTTGGTCCAATTTTAACTAACTCCTAATGTCAAAATATCCTAACATCCCCCCTCAGGAGCAACTTGGGATAAGATTGATAGCAAGTTAGCAAACCAAGGTATCTTCACACATGTTGAACAGTTTTGGGAACCTTAGCCTATATAAGGCCTATTTTGTAAAGGATTGGGGTTCTGATGATTTTGTTAGTTTTGTAGTAGGTTTTGTTCGATTGTTTAGTCCCGAGTTTGGGTTGTAATCAACAATGTTCATGTTGTTGTATGTTGTGATGGACTAAGAAGTATTAGCCATTGAGCTAAGTTTTGTAATCATGTACTTTTGTAGCTAAGTTTTGTAATCATGTACTTTTGTAGCCAAGTTTTGCCAATAATATAACATTGTTGTTGTTTTAGATATATTTTTGCATAGTTCTTGATGAATGTTTTAGTGAATTGTGAGGAACCTCCTACAATAAACAATGAAAATGCACAATATAACTGAAATAGCAGAGCACATAAGAGATTGTATTGATCATAGGCCACTTCAAGGGGGCAACCTCCTTTGAGAAATATCAATACAAAATAGCTCATGGATGCCTTAATTGGCCTCAACACGTACTTATATACTAAATCTAATCTAAACAACTATTACTCCCCATGAATGTGGGATAATACAACATACTAACTCGATGACTTAACAACCATTACTCCCCATGAATGTGGGATAATACAACATACTAACTCGACGACTTAACAACTATTACTCCCCACGAATGTGGGATAATACAACATACTAACTAGATGACTTACAAAGCATATGGGTCCAAAAAAATATACTAACGAAGTAAAGAGGAGGGTTCACGTCGGTTCTTAACATCCCCTCCCTCTTAGAAAAGCTTTGTCCTCAAAGCTTTAGATGTGGAAACTATTGTTGAATCTGAAGGAGTGGCTCCCATGTAGAATCCTCTTGTTGCATGGTGTTCCACTAAATTAAGACCTCTGTGATGGACCAAGAGTGAAGCTGACAAGTGCACTTATTAAGGATGGTCTCTAGTTCGAAAATGATGGATCCTTCATTATCCAGTTTTGGTAAAACATTTTGTGTTCTAATGTTGGTTCCAATCACTTTCTTAAGACAAGAGACATGATCTACTGCGTGAATGTGAGAAGAAGGAGGAAGTTCCAATTTATAAAAAACGGACCCAATCTTCTGAGATTGGGTCAATGCAAAATATTTTATATCCAGATATTGATGGCACAATGCAGCACATCCTAAGAAGCAGAAATAAGGCATTGCTACTTCATCACAATCAACTGAAGCATCCATTGGGGAAATAGGAATCAACACACTAGTTGCTTCAAATTAGAAACCCAAGAGGTGTCAAAAAAAACTAATAGCTCATTTTTCATATTAATCTAATCCCCTGTAGCTCTGGTAGTCTGGGGCATATGCATGTTGACCCTGTCAACTCAATATTGATCTTGGATCGTGAGAAATCCACATTCTACGAGTGGATATTTAGGTAAATTCATACTTTTACTCCACCTAGAGCTAGCTAGGATAGTCTAACACCCCGGTTTTGACCCCATTTGCATTAATATGTATATATTGTAATTAATTGTGGTGTGGAGCTAAAGGCAAAAGCCCCACCATCGATTTATCGTTTTATGTTCTGGCCATTAAAATCATTGTCGAAGAAATATTTCATGCTAGCCGACACATTATAATTTTTGGCATCATGTAATTATGCGTTCAGCTATGTCAATGCAACCATAATGAAAAGGGCATGATTTTCCTAAGGATAGGAAGGGAAATTATTTAAACCTTTGGGCCAATGGGGAAAATCCAAATGTCAATAGGAGAACCCATCAATCAGTCAACTACCCATTTTGTCTTTTCCCCCTAATCATTAAATTATGCCAGAATGTGGTTGAGTTAGTTATTGCATGGGGATGGGATGAGTATGGGCAGCAATTTCGAATTTGGGGAAAACCAATTTTGATTTTTGGGGCAAGTAATCACCCATAAAATGCATGCCATTTGCCCATACACCCACGATCTTCATTTGCACACGTAGGGAAGCTTGGGAGCTGTTTTACCTTCACGTTTTTGCTCATTTTCCTCGTCTTGCATGCCCATAAATCTATTTTTGGTGTTGTTCAGCAAGTGGGAAAGGAATATTTACGTTTTGGGATTTTATGGCAGTCATTTGGTTCTTGTAATGGCATAAACGTCCTTAGAACTCGTGGGAAAAGAATATTGGCATTTTATTGTGGTATGTGGAGGCTGTTTTTGCCCATGTGAAGCCAATGAACATTGCTAAAATTGATTTTGTCTCCTATGGTTGTTTTAACCACTTACCCTCTTTGATTTTAGCTTCCAGGACGTTTTATCCATTCCCAGCACTATAATGGTGGTGTAATGATTTTGTTTTTGGCCATGTTAGGGCCAAAACGTCCCTAGGAAATCAAATTGTTGTCAGGGGTTGCTCTTAACCTCCTTGGCAATTAGTTTTGTGGCTGAATTGTTTTCCTAAACCCAGGAATGGTGTTTATTAATGTGTGTGCAATTTGTCTTTGGACTATGTAGGAGTGGGAAGGAGTTTGCTTGACAAACCTAGTGTTTTGTAGGAGCCTCATAGACAAAATTAGAGGGTTGGCTCTCTTCTCTACACCCCCTGAATAGCACTGGAAGGGAATTCATGGCCTGAGGAACTGTGCAGCAGAGAAGGGAAAGATTCCTTGTGTTGGGTGTGTGTGGATGTCTTGGGAGTCAAGCTAGTTCTGTTGTAGGCATCCTTATCTCTTCAATGAGCCCACTAACTGAGCAGACAGTGCTTCCATCTGCTGATAAACTGATAAACCCAACTTTTTGGCTTGGTTATGTGTTGTTGTGTACTCTTAGTCTGATAAACCCAACTGTGTGGGCTTGACTGAGTCTTGACATATGTTTGGCTATGTGTGAGGCTGCCTAGTTTCCTTATTCCTTGGGGAATCATGCCCAGCTCGAGGGTGGTAGTGTTGCTGAGAGATTAAGGAGCACACTGGCCTACGGTTGGGTGGAACGTTGCAGCGACATAGCTGGTTGTGGGGCATTCTTCTTCATAAGATAAGTATTCTTGTGTTTAATTCCCTGCAATTACATTTGATATTGAATTGCAATGAACATGCTGAATGCTTGAATGTATGGTTTTGCTTCCATTGTATGGTGATAATGTATGCATGTTTTAGTTCAAAGCATTTCAATTTTTATGTGTATGTTCATGGGGTTGGCATCCCAGATAGATAAGGGTATGGTAGCATCCTCTTCACTAGTTGAAGGGTCAGGGACATTATAGTGTGGTATTAGAGTTGAACTTGCAGCATGGGCCTCAATGGGCCATGAGAAGCAGTGACAGAGGCAGGTTACCCTCTGCCCAGCTGAGGAAAAATGAGAAAGAAAGGGAAATTTCAAAAAAAAAAAAATTCTCTAAGTATGGAAAATGTCGGATGACTTAGGCTAAAGCCCATCCGATATGCTAGATGACTAGAGCTAAGTCCATTCAATAAAGAACCCCAACAAGGAGGAAATTTCCAAAAAAAAAAATCTAAGTGTTAAAGTTATCGAATGACTTAGGCTGGAGTCCATCCGATACGTTGGATGACTTAGCCGGAAGTCCATCCGATACATCAGAGGACTTAAGTTGAGTCTATCCGGTAAAGAAAACCAATCCTAGACAAAAAAAAATCAAAAAATTTTCTAAGTTTGAAATTTTGTCGGTGGTCTCGGCTGGGTGGAGTAGATGGTCTCGGCTAGGTTGAGCCGAGACACAGCCGACAAGGAACCCGAAGAGAAAAATTTTGAAAAAAGAAAAATTTCCTAAGTGTTAAAATTATTTGAAAATGTTCGTTGAAGGGGAGTCGAGGTGTCGGCAAGGATCGCCAGAAGGGAGCCGAAGCGGTGGCGGAAAGAGGAAGAAGAAAAGAAAAAATTTGGAATTTTTGTCTAAGTATAAGAAATATCAGAAATTTTTTTTTGATGTCTCTCGAAAGAAGTTTTTCAATTCGCATCAGAATACAAATAAAGATCGATCCAAAGCGTCAGAAGGGAAATGAAGATCGACCCGCTGAGGTGTCGAAAAAAAATAGAGGATCGATTAGCCGAAGCATCAAAAGGGAATAGAGGATCGGTTAGCTGAAGCGTCGAAAAAGTAATGAAGATTGGCTCGATATGGTATCAAATGAAAAATGAAGATGGACCCAATATGGCATCGAAAGACAGATGAAGACTCACCCGATAAGGCGTCGAAAGCGTTGTCAACTAATGACCCGATACATCAGATGGATAGTTGGGAAGGAATCCGATACGACAAAAAAAAACTAAGTTTTCATTGGGATTTTTCGGCAGATTTCAATAGTTTTTCAGTGGAATTACAGGTGCTAAAAAGGTGAAAAATGGCAGTGATCTTATGCACCAGATTGCGTGAAAAGAAAATTCTGTACCCCCGTCGTCCCCCTAAGACCATCGTTCTTGGTGAAAAGAAAATTTTGTGTTTTGACAAAGTTGTCAATATAGTGTTGTCCAAATGCAGGTAAGTAATTATAAACTCATGATATTGTTATGCAACTAACGGTTGTGTTTATTAACACATTGTGCAGAACTATAGTCACCTTCAGAGTCAGCATTCCACATAGAGCAGTTTTCAAAAATTCATTCTTTGTTGGGCCAAGATGAGAATCGATGATGCACAGGACCCCTATGAGTTCGAGGAAGATGCTATGGGAGAAAATCTCAGAGTTGGAAATGACGAGATAGAGTTTAATGGGAGAAGATTTCAATATACTCCCCTAGATATTTCAGCCACCATGAGGAGCCTAAGGGTGGAGTTGCAAAGTTGTAGAGAAGACAATGAAAGGATGCTTAAAGCTCAAGAAGATCAAAATCAGATAAATGCAGCTATATTGCAGAGTTTGATAGACATCCAGGGATAGATAAACTATGGGCATCAGATAGCTAATCCAGAAAGAAGCAAGAGTAGTGCCAGGGGAGATTCTTGAAAAAGGTCCCATGTCTCTAGGAGGGCTTCCAAGGACATAAGGAATACTCCAGAATGGACTACTAGTGGGTCATCTGATTCTGAAAAACCTAGTGGAGATTCAAGCTCTCCATCTCATAGGAATTTGAGGAGGAGACGTTACAAGAACAATTCACGAGATGAATTCAAAAAGGCAAGGCCTCCTACTTTTAATGGTAAGGTCAAGACTGGTCAAGAAGCTGAGGCTTGGCTTCTTGGGATGAGGAAGTATTTCCAACTTCAAGACTATTCTGGAAATATGAAAGCAAGGGTAGCTATATTCAATTTGACTGGAAGAACATCCATATGGTGGGAACACCACAGATAAGTAAAGAAGGTTAATGAAAGAAGAATTTTGTGGAAACAATTCAAGAAGTATTTCAAGCAGAAGTACCTCTCTGATAGGTACTATGATGATAAGATTAAAGAATTCCATGAATTGAGATTGGGACAATAGACCATGGAAGAGTATGCAAATAAGTTATTAGAACTATTAAGATATGTCAAATACATCAAAGATGAAAAAGTGAAGATCCAATGTTTCCTGAGTGGATTGCCTCAGTCTTACAAAGATAGAATCGATTTTTATGAACCTAGAACTCTTGAAGAAGCAATAAGGAAGGCTAAGTATTGCTATGAGCAAAGAAAAGGTAAAATTGATTATCATAAGACATGGAAGGACAAGAAGAACGAGAAGTCTGACCATAGAAAGAAAGGTTTCAAACCTTCTAACTTCAGGAATCAGTCGAAGCAGCCATCCCAAGCTGCGAGTAAGCCAACTAGAGTGGCGGGAGAGAAGCCAAGAGATCCATAGCAGAACAGGGAACCTCTCCAATGTTGGAAATGTGGAGGATCCCACATGCGCAGAAATTGTCCACTCGAGATTGAGAATGCAAGGCCAACTTACAAAATTCAAGAAGTAGAAATAGTGGGTCAAGTAGCAAGGGTCGTCCCTAGGATTTATGTAGCACTGGAAGACTGCCAGGTAGATCACCAGTCAACTGTGGTTGAAGTTGCAGGTAAGATTGTTGAGCAATCTGTTTCTATTTTGATTGACCCTTGTTCTACGCATAGTTACATTACTCCTTAAGTAGTGGAAATTGGTGCTTTTAAGAAAGTAAAGCATAGGAAGTCTTGGTTAGTTCAGCTAGCCACTGGAACTAAGAGAAAGGTTAGTGAAATGGTTGAGAAATGTCCATTGGTCATGGATGGATTGGTCACTTGTGTAGATCTGAATGTTCTACTGCTTGGTTCTTATGATGTTCTCTTTGGAATGGATTGGTTAGAAGATCACAGGGTAAAGCTTGACTATTACAATAAGACTTTCGAATGCATGGATGAAGAAGGGAACCCAGTAGTGGTAAGAGGTATTCCAAAGGTGATTTCTGTGAGGCAGATTTTAGCCACGCAGTTGAAGAAATTCTATAGGAAAGGTTTCCAGTTGTATGCAGCTCATATTTTGGAGGCATCAGAGGATGAAACGCTTAGTTTGGAGGACTATCAGGTGTTACAAGAATTCAAGGATGTCTTTCCTGAGGAGATTCTAGGGCCTCCTCCAAAGAGGGACATTGATTTCACAATTGAACTTGTGCCAGGAGCAGCACCAGTGTCCAAGACACCCTATAGAATGAGTACACCATAGATTCTAGAGTTAAATATGCAACTGCAAGAGTTGTTGGAGAAGAAGTATATCAGACCCAGTGTGTCTCCTTGGCAAGCACCAGTTCTGTCTATAAAGAAGAAAGATGGTACACTTAGGTTGTGTATTGATTACAGACAGCTGAACAAAGTTATTGTGAATAATAAATATCCTTTGCCTAGGATTGATGACCTCTTTGATCAAATGAGGGGAGCAAGGGTATTTTCCAAGATTGACTTGAGGTCTAGTTACCATTAGGTGAGAATAAAGGATGAAGACATTCATAAGACAACCTTCAGAACAAGGTATGGACATTGTGAGTTTGTTGCGGTACCATTTGGTCTCACAAATGCACCAGCTACATTTATGTGCCTTATGAACAGTGTCTTCAGCAGGTATTTGGATAAGTTTGTTATTTTTTTCGTTGATGACATTCTTATTTATTCTAAGAATGAGGAAGAGCATGAAGAGCATTTGAGATTGACATTTCAATTGCTCAGGGAGCATCAGCTGTATGCAAAGTTGAGAAAGCATGACTTCTATAGAGATAGAATTCAGTATTTGGGTCACATTATCTCAGAAGAGGGTATATTTGTGGACCCTGAAAAATATTGAAGCCGTTATGAATTAGCCTACTCCAAGAAATGTGATAGATGTAAGATCTTTCATGGGACTTGCAGGATACTATAGGAGATTCATTGAAGGATTCTCCAAAGTTGCACATGCCATCACTTCTTTGCAAAGGAAGGGGATAAAGTTTGAATGGACATTGAGGTGTGAAGAAAGCTTCCGGCAGTTGAAGAATATTCTCACTAGTGCACCATTATTGAAGTTTGCAGACCCAGAGAAATATTTTGTGGTGTGTACCGATGCATGCAGACAAGGGCTTGGAGGAGTCCTTATGCAAGACAACCACGTGATATGTTACGAGTCAAGAAAGTTGAAGGAGCATGAGGATAACTATGCCACTCATGATCTAGAGCTTGCACCCATAGTACATGCTCTCAATATGTGGAGGCATTACTTGATGGGCAGAAGATTTGAGTTAAGGACATACCATTGCAGTCTGAAGTATTTGTTTGATTAGCCTACTCTGAATGCTAGGCAAGTGAGATGGTTGGAGTTTTTATGTGAATTTGATTTTGAAATCAAGCACACAAAGGGAAAATAGAACAAGGTAGTTGACGCACTCAGCAGGAAGGTGCAGGAAATGCATGTGGCATCTCTTAGTATTTGCCAATCCGATTTGAGGCAGCAAATTGTTAATCATACTGCTGGAGATTAATTGTATGAGCAAGTAAAAGACAAATTGCAGCAGCAAAGTCTTGAGAAGCGGTATGAGGGATATAAATTGGAAGAAGATGGAATTCTTACTTATAAAGGCAGAATTTATATTCCAAATGTAGCAGAGTTGAGGAGAGTTGTTATGGATGAAATCCATTAAGCTCCATATTCTAGTCACCCAGGATATCAGAAGACAATTGCTACAGCCAGAAAGTAGTACTTTTGGCCAGGAATGAAAATGGACATGGTTGAATACATTTCAAGTTGCATGAAATGCCAGCAGGTAAAGGTTGAGCATCAACACCCTGCAAGTTTGTTACAGCCTTTTCCAGTCCCAGAATGGAAATGGGAAGTTATTTCCAAGGATTTTATTACAGAATTGCCAATGACTTGGAGACAACATGATTCCATCATGGTTGTGGTGGACAAGTTGACAAAGGAAACACATTTTATACCATTCAAGTCTATGCGTAAGACTGATGACATTGCAAAGATATTCATGAAGGAGATTTCCTAAGGCAATAGTCTTTGACAGAGATCTCAAGCTCACTTCCAATTTTTGGAAGGGGTTGTTTGCAGATTTGGGTACAAAGTTGAACTTTAGCACTGCCTACCATCCTCAAAATGATGGATAGACAGAGAGAGTTAATCAAGTGCTTGAAGACATGCTTCGCATGTATGTGATGGATAAACCAACCAAGTGGGAATATTACTTACACTTGTTAGAGTTTGCTTATAACAATGGACAACAAGCATCGTTGGGGATGAGCTCGTATGAAGCTTTGTATGGCAGAAGGTGTAGGACACCAGTGACTTGGGATAATCCAGTGAACAGGGTTGTGCTTGGTCCAAAATTGCTCAAGGAGATGGAACAGGAGGTTGTAAAGATCAGACAGAATCTGAAAGCAGGCCAGGACAGACAGAAAATCTATGCAGATAAGCATAGGGTGAACAGAGAGTTCATTGTATGGGATCATGTATACCTCAGAGTGAGGGAAAAGAAGAGTTCCTTGAAGCTTGGAAGTTGTGCCAAGCTGTCATCTAGATATTGTGGGACGTTTGAAGTGCTTGAACGAATAGGTCCAGTTGCAGATAGACTTGCATTTCCTGCTATCACTAGAGCTCATAATGTTTTTCATGTTTCTTTACTTAAGAAGTATGTACATGATCCTAACCATGTGATAAATTGGGATGTGATTCAGGTGGAATCCAAGGGAGAGTTCCAAATCGAACCAATGTGCATCCTCGACAGGAAGGTCACAATGCTCCGGAACCAAGCCATAGGGCAGGTAAAGGTGCAATGGGAGCACTACGATCCTGAAGAGGCTACATGGGAGCTGTAGGATGCCATGCGATTGACACATCCATTTTTGTTCAATTCCGTGGAACACTGTGGTGGTAACAATGTAGCATTTTGTTCAAATTTTGTAGAGAATTGAGGACAATGCTATTGAAGGGGGAGGGGAATGTAATACCCCGATTTTGACCCCATTTGCATTAAAATGTATATGATGTATACATTGTAATTAATCATGGTGTGGAGCTAAAGGAAAAATCCCCACCATCGATTTATCTTTTTATGTTCCGACCATTAAAATTGTTGCCGAAGGAATATTTCGTTCTAGCCGGCATATTATAATTTTTGGCATCATGTAATTATGCATTTCAATTAAAGCAACCACAATCAGCTATGTCAATGCAACCATAATGAAAAGGGCATGATTTCCCTATGGATAGGGAGGGAAATTATTTAAACCTTTGGGCCAATGGGGAAAATCCAAATGTCAATAGGAGAACCCATCTATCAGTCAACTACCCATTTTGTCTTTTTCCCCCAATCATTAAATTCTGCTAGAATGTGGTTGAGTTAGTTATTGCATGGGGATGGGATGACTATGGGAAACAATTTCAAATTTGGGGAAAACCCATTTTTGGGGAAAACCAATTTTGACTTTTGGGGCAAGTAATCACCCAAAAAATGCATGTCATTTTCCCATACACCCATGATTTTCATTTGTTCACATAGGGAACCTTGGGAGCTATTTTTCCTTCACGTTTTTGTTCATTTTCCTCATCTTGCATGCTTAGAAGTCCGTTTTTAGTGTTGTTCAACAAGTGGGCAAGGAATATTTGTGTTTTAGGAGTTTATGGCAGTCATTTGGTTCCTATAATGGCATAAACATCCTCAGAACTCGTGGGAAAAGAAGATTCATGTTTTATTGTGGTTTGTGGAGGCTGTTTTTGCCCACGTGAAGCCAATGAACATTGCTGAAATCGATTTTGTCTCCTATAGTTGTTTTAACCACTTACCCTCTTTGATTTTAGCTTCCAGGACGTTTTATCCATGCCCAGCACTGTAATGGTGGTGTAATGATTTCATTGTTGGCCACGTTAGGGCCAAAAACGTCCCTGGGAAATCAAATTGTTGTCAGGGTTGCTCTTACCCTCCTTGGAAATTAGTTTTGTGGATAAATTGTTTTCCTAAACTCAGGAATGGTGTCTATTGATGTGTGTGCAATTGGTCTTTGGATTATGTATAAGTGGGAAGGATTGTGCTTGACAAACCTAGTGTTTTGTAGGAGCCTCATAGACAGAATTAGAGGGTTGGCTCTCTTCTCTACACCCCCTGAATAGCACTAGAAGGAAGCTCATGTCCTGAGGGACTGTGCAGCAGAGAAGGGAATGATTCCTTGTGTTGGGTGTGTGTGGATGTCTTAGGAGTCAAGCTAGTTCTGGTGTAGGCATCCCTATCTCTTCAATGAGCCGACTAGCTGAGCAAATAGTGCTTCCATCTCCTGATAACTTGATAAACCCAACTTGTTGGATTGGTTATGTGTTGTTGTGTACTCTTGGTCTAATAAACCCAACTTTGTGGTCTTGACTGAGTCTTGACATATATTTGGCTATGTGTGAGGTTGCCTAGTTTCCTTATTCCTTGGGGAATCATGCCCAGCTCAGGGGTGGTAGTGTTGCTGAGAGATTAAGGAGCACACTAGCCTATGGTTGGGTGGAACTTTGCAGAGACATAGCTGGTTGCAGGGCATTCTTCTTCATAAGATAAGTATTCTTGTGTTTAATTCCCTGCAATTACGTTTGATATTGAATTACAATGAACATGTTGAATGCTTAAATGCATGGTTTTGCTTCCACTGTATGGTGATAATGTATGCATGTTTTAGTTCAAAGCATTTCAATTTTTATGTGTATGTTCATGGGGTTGGCATCCCAAATAGATAAGGTTATGGTAGCGTCCTCTTCATCGGTTGGAGGGTCGGGGACGTTACAGATAGGACAATTTCAATTTTCTTTATATTTTGATGTGTTTTGGCCTCATTTCCCATTATTTTACACTTGTTCTTCGTCTCCTCAGACCTCCTTATTTATTTGTGGTGACTCACTAAGAGAAAATTTTATGATACCATATATATTATCTTTTACATCCTTTGCCAATGATAAATAGTTCTGGTTTTTTAAAAAGAGGATCGCCTGCTTTTCTAATGTTTAGTCTTATTTTTCTCTATTAAGTTCTCATTTTTAATTAACTTCTTTCTTGTTTGGACGCTACACTAAGATTACTCATTTTTGTTAATAATGACAACTAAACTAATTTGTTTATGGGAATTTTTTGTAACGGGCATAACCAACAGCAGTTTTACTGATGTAACTTATTTCATGAAGTATATAGTGCATGGTTGGGATACTTAATTGTGTGGTAGGATGAGAGGCTAAATTCCCATCATGTAATCTCCTCGATATTGATTAATGAACTTCAATACTTTGCTTCATGGATGTTCCCCTTACGGGTTTTTACCACATTAAAATTGTTGTCTGTATTGGTGTGTGTTCTTGTTTCTTGTCTCTAAATTCAACAAGTGGTATCAAAGCCACGTGAGAAGGAGAGACATCAGAGAAGTTGTTGAACCTACTACTGCTTGACCTACCTATTGTTTTAGCTGCGTGAAGAAGAAGGTTAGCCATCGTGGAGAGGAGAGTATTGTGATGTTTCCATTTTCATTGCTAGAGAACTGTGTGTTGTCAGATCACGAGCTTGCAACCGTTGTGGAAAGAGATATTGCAGCCAGGTGAAGAAGGGACCATGGAGTGGTAGCCTATAGTCGCGTGAAGAAGGGACTAGTGGAGAAGGAGTCTGCCCATCGTGGAATAGGAACCTACATTCGTTTGAAGAAGAGACTCATGAAGAGGATGTCAATAGTATAATTGAAACTATGGAGGAGCCTTTTTGTTGGAGATGGAGGTGAAGGAAGCTGCTACTAGACCATGTTGAAGCGTGTCATTATCGGAAAAGGAGAACATGGAGTAGTTGGATGCCCAAACTTGCTACTAAGTATGAAGAGGAAATAAGTCTCGAATGTGAGCTCCAACTACTGAAGGATTGTCGACAGCTGGAGGATCGTGCAGCCACCATGGAGAAGGGAGGCAGAGTGTAGAGTATATGTTGAATGCAATGCCACTGTAGTGGAATAGTGAAGAAGAATCTGTGTTGAATTCTAACAAGTTTAGGAAAGAGAGTAAGAAGATGAGGATGGAGGTATGCGTGGAGAAGTCGTGAATATCCCGTCGTTGGGAACTGATGTGTGTGGAGGAAGCCACCGTGGGAGGTCTTTGGAGAGAAACTGTTGCTCGTGGATCGAGCCACTTTGTTGTTTCTGCTCATGAGCATGTGTACCATCCACTTCTGAATTATGAAAGGAAAAAAAACATCGTGAATGAGAGAGCCTATTGCTGTGGAGAACCATCTTCGTTGTTGCTGCTCATGAGCCTATGTGCCATCCGTTACTGGATTGTAAAAGAAAAAAAAAGTGGTGAAGGAGAGAGCTTGTTGTTGTGAAGAAGACATCCCAAATCCTTTAGACCACATTGTATTTTTTTCGGAGTATATATATATATATTAATTAAAAAAAATCACAACAATGTCGAGTACTGAATTTGAAATTAATAATTTTAGTGGTAAAAATAATTTTGAATTATGGAAATTAAATATGCAGGATCTGCTAGTACAACAAGGGTTGCAGAAAGACCTAGATGGTATAAGAAAGAGACATTAACTATGCCAGATGATCAAAGGGAGGAGTTAGATGCCAAATCACCTAGCACAATCCGGTCATGTCTTGTGAATGATGTGTTGTTTAACATTGTTGAAGAAAATTCAGTAATAAGCCTATGGAGCAAGTTAGAAAGTCTATATATGACCAAATATTTGACAAACTGAATTTACTTGAAGAGATAGTTGTACTGTATGAGAATGAAATAATGTACGAAGATAGCTGATCATTTGAATGTTCTTTATACTCTATTTTCTGGTTGACTAGTATGGATGTTAAAATTGACGATGAAGATAAAGAAGTCAACCTTTTATGTACCTTACTTGAAACTTGGGGTCAAGTAGTTTCTTCCATTAGCCTTAGTAAAACTGATACCATAAAATTTGACAATGTGGTTGGAGCATTGGCGTCTGAGGAATGAAGGAAGAAATCAAGTTTTGAAACCTCTTCGTGAGAAGCTTTGGTTGTTAGAGGTCGATCCAAAGAGAGAGGAGAAAATTCAAGAGGTACTTCCAGGTCTAAATCAAAGGGAAAAAAGAGCAAATTAAAATGTTGGTACTGTAACAAGACTAGTCATCTCAATAAAGGTTGTTGGAAAAGACAAGAATCCAAGAAAGATGACTCCAATTCATAGGAAAATTTAGTTAAGTCTGATTCAGGTATGATCAATGAGGTTTTGTCAGTGTGTAATGTTTTTGAATATAATGAAGAATGAATATTAGATTTGGTTGCTTCGTGCCATATATATCCTCATAAATATTGGTTTGCTTCCTATCAAACAATTATTGATGGAATAGTTCTTTTAGGAGATAATCAATCATGTAATAATGTTGGGGTCGGAAGTGTTAAAATTAAAATGTTTGATGGAGTTATAAGAACACTTAAGGATGTTAGACATGTTCCTGAATTAAAGAAAAATCTAATTTATTTAGGAGTGTTGGATTCTTGTGGTCATAAGTTTATAGGTTTAAGTGGAATACTAAAAGTATCTAAGGGTGCTTTAGTGGTCATGAAGGCACATAAAACATGAAATATTTACAAATTGGTTGGAAGAACTCAAGTTAATGATACAATATTAGTATTTGAAGAGGAGTCGGGATCCACTCAATTATGGCATCAACGTCTTGGCCATATGAGTGAGAAAGTGCTTCAAGTATTAATGAATTGTAAATTGCTTCCAAATTTGAAAACTTTGAATTTGATGTTTTGTAGACATTGTATATTTGGAAAGCAGTGTAGAAAAAAATTCAAAGCAGGTAGTCATGTTCATAAATGTGTCACGTCCCCACCCTTCTTCCAAAGAGAGGACGTGACTATGATGCTATCAATCAGGGCAATCTAGCCCCATGAACATAAGATAAAATGCATTGAAATAAAAACATACACAAATGCATAAATCATTATCATACAGCGAAAGAAAAACACATTCCATTCAAGCATTCAACATGTTCATATTAATTCATAAACACATACGGTTGCAGAATAAAATAGACAATAATACTTATCTTAAAAGAATCTTTCCCCGCAACCAGTTACGTCGCTGCAATGTTCCACCCAATCATAGGCCATTGTGCTCATCAATCTCTCAGCACCACTGCCATCCCCGAGTTGGACATGATTCCCACAAGGAATAAGGGAACACTAGCAGGCTCACACATAGCTAAAGATATATCAAAACTTAGCCAAGACAAAACTCAATTTGGCTTTATCAAGCTACTAAGGAGTTGGAAGGTTGAACTACTAAGCTAGTGAGCTTAACCACAGAGCTAGGGACTCCTGCATCAAATCTGGTTTGGCTTCTAAACCATCCACATATCCAACACAAAGAAGCATCCCCTTCTCTGCTACACAGTCCCTCGGGCTATGCCTTCCTTTCCAGTGCTCTTTAGGGTGTGCAAAGAAGAAAACCAACCCCTCTAGATCTATCGGTGAGGTTCCCTTCCTACACTAGGTTTATCAAGCTTGTTCAGACCCAATTTCACTCCAACCCAGTTTAGACCAAAGCCAAAAGATGCACCCACAACACAATATGATTTCTAGGTTTGAGGAAAAATAGTCTTTGGCAACAAAACGAATTGCCAAGATGGGTAAAAAAATCCCCCTAACAACAATTCTATTTCTAGAAACGTTCTATGGCTTCACATGGGAAAAACAGACTCAATAACACCCAAAACAAATCATGGTCTCTTCTCCAATTCATTGGGCATTACCAAAAATGATTTTCAGCTTGGAAAACAATGAGGAAATGCAGCAAAATCATGGGGGAGGAAACCCAACCATTGATCATTGCAAAAACTATTTCTCAGCCTGAGGAAAAATGAAGAAAACGACCCCCAACGTGAAGGAAACACACACAGCAGACAAAAACGTGAAGGAAAACAACTCTCCAAGCTTATACTGTGTGAGGAAATGGAGAACGTGTGTGAACAACCAAATGGACATGCATTTTTTGTTGTTAACTTGCCCCAAAAGTTAAAAAACATTTTCCCAAAAATGGGTGCTTCCCCAAATTCGAATTTCTAACTCCCATACCTTGCCCATTCTCATGCAATAACTAACCCGACCAATTTCTGGCAGAATTAAATGACTGGGCAAAAAAGACAAAATGGGTAGTTAACAGTTTTATGGGTTCTCCCTTTGACATTTGGATTTTCCCCATTGGCTGAAAGGTTTGAATATTCCTCCCCTCCCTGCCCTCCCCTCTTATCCTTAGGAAATCATGCCCCCGTCTCTTTTAATGTTGCATTGGAATAGCTGGTTGTGGGTATTTAATTAAATTGCATATTTACATGATGTCCAAAATTATAATGTCTCGGATAGCACAAAATACCATCGACATAGATTTTAATCGTCGAAACATAAAATGATAAATCAACGGTGGGGCTTTTTCCTTTAGCTCCACACCATGATTAATTACAATATTTACATCATATGCATTTAATGCAAATGGGGTCAAAACCGAGATGTTACAAAATGTGTTCTCAATTACATTCATTTTGATTTGTGGGGTCCTTCTCCTACTATTTCCTATGGGGGAGCAACATATTATGTATTGTTTATAGATTTTTTTCAAGAAAAGTGTTAGTCTATTTCTTAAAAGAAAAGTTGATGTGTTTAACGCTTTTAAAAAATTTAGAGTTATGGTGGAAAAAGGAACTGACATGACAATCAAATGTTTAAGGACAGATAATGGAGGTGAGTTTACTTGTTTAGAGTTCGAAAAGCATTGCAAAGATGAAGGGATCGTAAGACATAAAACAAATGTATACACTCCTCAGCAAAATGGCATTTCAGAGTGCATGAATAGGACTCTTCTACAGAGAGCAAGGAGCATGCTCAGTAATGCTAATTTGGCGCAAGAGTTGTGGGAAGAAGCAATTTCTACTGTTGGTTATCTAATAAATCGATAACCATCAATGGCAATAAATTGTAATATTTTGGAAGAGGTATGGACTAGTCATCCCTGTGATTATTCGAATTTGGAAAAAAAAATGTGAAGCCTATGCACTTACTCCTAAAAAATAGTGTTCTAAGTTAGATCATATATCAAAGAAGTGCATTTGTGTTGGATATGATGATGTAACAAAAGGATATAGATTGTGAGATCCTACTTCCCACAAGTTTGTCATTAGAAAAGTTGTAATTTTTTATGAATCTTCTCTGATTAAGTAAAAAAATGTAAGAGTTGATGCGGAACAGGAACAGGCACTGTCAAAACAACTAGTTCAGTTGGAGAACCAATCTTCCGATGACTCAAAGAATCAAGAACGAGTTTTTGATGAAAAATAAGTCATAGAAGATGAAGAAATTCAAGAAGATGTGGAAACCCCACAACCTACACCAAGAAGATCAACAAGGGAGAGAAATCCTCCTAAGAGGTATACTGATTTTGTTCGTTTGTTTTATTTAAAAATGATGGAGAACCTGATTTTGTTTGTTTGTTTTATGAAGCCGTCGATTGTGTTGACAATGCTAAGTGGAAGATGGAAATGAAAGAAGAAATGGATTCTCTAGAGAAAAATAAGAGGGAGAGAAATCATCCTAAGAGGTATACTGATTTTGTTTGTTTGTTTTATTTAAAAATGATGGAGAACCTGATTTTGTTTGTTTGTTTTATGAAGCCGTCGATTGTGTTGACAATGCTAAGTGGAAGATGGAAATGAAAGAAGAAATGGATTCTCTAGAGAAAAATAAGACATGGAATTGGTTGAACTCCCCAAAGATAGAAAAATTGTTGGATGTAAGTGGGTCTTCAAGTTGAAGAAAGGTGTTGATGGTAAGGTTGAAAGATACAAAGCCATATTGGTCACAAAAGGGTACTCTCATACTGAAGGTATTGACTATCATGAGATTTTTTCACCAGTTTCCAAGCTTGTATCTATTTGTGTTGTGTTAGCACTAGTTGCATTACTTGATTTGGAGTTAGAGAAACTAGATCTTAAAACAACTTTCTTACATGGATATTTCAATGAGGAGATTTATATGGAACACCCATAAGGTTTTGTGCAGCATCATAAAGGAAGATTAGTTTGCAAGCTCAAGAAATCATTGTATGGCCTCAAATAGTCGCTTGGGAAATGGCACAAGAAGTTTGATTCTTTCATGGTGAGCCGAGTTTATACTAGAAGTGAATATGATCAGTGTTTATACTTGAAATGGTTGAATAATATATTCATTATCTTAGTGTTGTATGTTGATGATATGCTTATTGTGAGTAAAAGCATGGACAAGATTAACAGGTTGAAGGCTCAAATGGCTAGGACTTTTGATATGAAGGATCTTGGAGCTGCAAAACAAACCATGCGTATTGAAATGCACAGAGACGGAAGAAATGGTAAGCTTAGTTTTTCACAGAAGAAGTATGTTGAAAAAATACTTGTAAGATTCGAAATGAATAAGGAAAAACCTGTGAATGTTCCTTTGGCTTCCCATTTTAATATTTCTTCGTATTTATGTCCTAGTAGTGTTGAAGAAAATGATTATATGTCTCGTGTAGCATATGTCAATGCCGTAGGATGTTTAATGTATGCAATGATGTGCACTATACCTAATATTTCACATGCAGTAGGTGTTGTTATTAAATACATGACAAATCCGCGAAAATAACATTGAAATGTTGTGAAATGGGTGTTTCGGTACCTAAGAGGCACAAGTGACTATTGTATCAGCTTTAGCAATAACAGTGATTTTGTATGCAATTTTGTTGATTCAGATTTCATAGGTGATTTGGACAAGAGGAGTTCTACTTCGGGTTATGTCTTTACTCTTGCAAGTGGAGCTATAAGTTGGATATCAAAGCTTCAGAAAATTGTTTCTTTATCTACTACATAGGCTGAATATATTGTTGCCTCACATGCTTGCAATGAGGTGATTTGGTTGAAAGGCCTGCTTAGAGAAATTGGAAGGTTACATAATAGTAAGACTAGTAGTCAACGTGTTATACATTTGATTACAAATCTTTTTTTATCATAGTAAGACTAAACATATTGATGTAAAGTATCATTTTGTAAGACAAGCCATCGGTGAAGGCGGAGTAGATCTGAAAAAGGTTTATACTCAAGAAAATTGTGCAGATATGTTTACAAAACTAGTATTGTTAGATAAGTTACGATGGTGTGTAGTTTCTTTTGGTTTGAAAAAAAAGGTGATGATTAGTCTTAGGGAAAGAATTAGAAAATTTTGTTGTCAAGTTGGAGATTGTTAATAATGACAACTAAACTAATGTGTTTATGGAAAGTTTTTGTAACAGGCATAACCGAAAGCGGTTTTACTCATCTAGTGTATTTCATGAAGTATATAGTGCATGGTTGGGATACGTAATTGTGTGGTAGGATGAGAGGCCAAATGCACGTCATGTAATCTCCTTGATATTGATTAATGAGCTTCAATACTTTGCTTTGTGGTCGTTTCCCCTTATGGGGTTTTACCACATTAAAACTTATGTTTGTATTGGTGTGTCTTCTTGTTTCTTGTATCTGAATTCAATAGTTTTATTAATGGATGTGATGTCATTACATATGTAAGAACAAATAAATTTGTATTGCTTTTATTTCACAAATATACAATGTTTCTATGTGAAAACTATGACTACAATGCAATGGAGGGTGGAACGAGAAAACAAGAACCCATGACAACTTGCAATGGTGTGTTTTTTAACTTAACCATATATTCCAATTGTAGTTCCTTATGCAGTGATACATTTGAACTGAATAATTTTATACCAACATAGATTTATCTTAAATCCAAATTTATCAAAAAGGATCCAAGCTTTTGAGATGTAATTTTCTTTTAATATCCTTTAATTTAATTTGTTTTAAAATCCCCATATTAAATTGTAAAACACCTTGTTACCATAGATATAATATAGTAAGGTAGCTTCAAAACAAGTTGTATTCTTCCTTTATTTTATTTTTAGACATAACATGTAGAATCTAATCCCTTCCTTATTCTTCAAATAATTTAAACCAAATAATTTAGTAAACTATTGGAAAAAAACACTTTTGATCTCTTACTAGACTATGTGTGAGAAAGGTGGTTGGTTTTGAATATTTCAATGTTTTAAGATTTTAGTGAATTTGTCTTTTCTTCATTTTTTTTATTATCATTGATTGGATATTTTTATCATTGATTAGATAGGAAATGAGGAAGCCTATCTATTATGAATAAATAAATATTTGTAGCAGCGAAGAGAAGAGAGTTGAGAGGAGTTTTTTTGGCCACCATATAGCCTACTTATGACACAGGTATTCATAACTAAGAGCACAACGTCAAATAGTCCAAAGGTTAAAAAAGGTAAATATAATAATATATGTCATATGGAGTCAAGAAGATTGCGACATAAATATAAATAATGGATACAACTACAAAAAATAAAAAAAATAAAAATTCAACTTTATAACTTTAAATGTACCCATATTAGGGACTCAACGGAATAAAGAAAAGAGATTGGCACTGCTCCAACCTCTCAAAACTTATAAAATGATTGTCCAACATCTTGGATCACCTCACCCCGCATCTTTTTGGCGTCAGTTCGAAATCCTAGCCATAGTGTGAAAGGCTTTACACTTAATGAGTTTCGGGTTCCAACCAGAAAGAATCCCCCCTAAAAGACCAGAGGAGTTGATAGCACAGAATTCCCAGCCAAGGCAGAGCTTGGAAAAAGCAAGTAGGGCAGAAAAAGTACTATTCATAGTTTCCTGCAAGAGAATAACATCAGGCGAGAGTGATGAGAATAGATGTCGAAGACTTTTTTGTTTGGCTAAGCCCCCCAAGCCACAAACGTTAAGAGAGAAAATGCGCATCAAGAACCACTCTGATGTGGGGTCGAAGCTCTAAGAACCCTGAGAGGAGAAGAAGAATGGTGACGAGCCGCGCTTTTGAGCCTAGTGGATAAAGGGGTATATTGGGCAGGAACAGGAGCCGAAAGCTCTGACGGGATTTTTCTTTTCTTTCTGATAGTAACATTTTCGAATTGGATAGAATCCAAAGGTAAGATTGAGGGGGAGAGAGGGGTCTTAGCAGAGAAAATGTCCAGGGACTTTTGTAGTGAAAGGTCCGCAAAGGAGGGCGAGGAGACGGGACTGAGAGGAGGCGAGTTCTTCACACCGTTAAAACCAAAAACAGGTGTGCCCTTATATTAAAACTGGACCTTACTAAGGCATTTGATAGGGTTAATTGGACTTTCATCAGACTTATTCTTCTGCAAATTGGGGTCCCATTGGTTGGTGTGAATTGGATTTTGGGTTGTATTTCATCTACCAATTTTGCCCTCCTTATTAATGGCTCTCCCTCTTGTTTTTTTACTGCCTCTCGGGACATCAGGCATGGATGCCCTTTGTCACCTCTGCTGTTCATACTGGTCATCGAAGGGCTTAGTTTACTGATTGAGGATGCTAAATCAAATGGTAAGATCAGGGGCATCAAGATTTCATCACAACTATCTCTCACACATCTACTTTTTGTGGATGATGTGATCATGTTTGGTATTGGAACAATTGAGGAATAGATGGCCTTTAAAGTTATACTGGACATTTTTTGTGAGGCATCCGACATGCAAATTAATTTGGACAAATCATGCTTTCTTCATAATGATTTGGATGTTGATTTTCTGCACAGGATCACTGGGTTCCTCCCCTATAGATCTGAGCACATTAATAAAGGTTTTAAGTATCTGGCCTATTATATTAAGCCACTTGGGTATTTGGTTAAGGAGTGGCATTGGATCCTTGCTAAATTTGAAAATCGAATACAACATTGGAACAATCATCTTTTATCCCTTGGTGATCGACTTGTTCTAATTAAATCGGTGCTCTCTAGTCTACCTGTCTACTGGATGGCATTGGTTCCGATCCCTCAGTCCATTCTCGATAAACTTCGACGCATGATCTTCTCATTTCTATGGGGTTCAACCACGAAGAATAAGAAATTCCATCTTGTTGATTGGCATACACTAGCAAGCCCGACTGAGTCTGGGTGGGTGGGGTTATTAAGCAACCGTTCTAGTTTAGTCTCTCCTTGAGACTTAAAAGCTTCTGGCTGGCTATTAATGGTAATGGCATTTGGTTTCAACTTCTGTCTGTGAAGTATATGAGAAGACTTCCCTTGCACTCCTGGCTTCATAAGAAGTCTTTTACTACTCGAGGTGTATCCGTGATGTGGAAGGGATTCCTTCTTACACTCTCTTGGCTAGGAAGCGGGCTTATTTGGAAGGCTAGTAATGGGACGCCAATTCGATTGGGATTGGATCCCATTGTTGGTTTGGGGTCTTCATATCTGTTCCCTCTTGATCTGTGAGAATATTTGGAGGATTTTGGCATATGTACTCTAGATCAAGCGTGGAATCTCACTCCTTATGCTCAGATTTATTGGTTCACGGCAATAGAACTGGCATTCAGGGAGAATGAAAATTGAAATGGGACAGTTACATTAGAGGGTTGGAGTATGGAAGGATTCGTCTATCTGACGCTTGTGATTCATTATTATGGGCTTATAAACAATATGTGGGTCCTCTAACTACTGCCCTGGGTTATGAATGTATTGCTTCTTCGTTCTGCTTTGTGGGTCAGCCCTCTGCTCTTGACTCGCTCTAGGATCTTAATATTCCATTGAAGATCGGCTGCTTCGTCTAGTTAACTGTCAGGAGTCGGATTCTAACCTGGGATCAATTGCAACATCGGGGCATGCAGGGCCCTAGTAGATGTGTCCTTTGCTGTAAGGGTGAAGATAATGCCCAACATCTCTTCCTTGATTGTTCATTCTCCAAAGGAGTCTTTTCCTTCTTTGAAGATCGTTATGGGATTCCTCCTACACAATTTGACTCTGTCTCTACTTTTCTGGAACATTGGTTCAACAACACTCCGATTCATGCTCATTTCAGATATCTACCGATTTTCTTCTATTGGTGTATCTGGAAACTCAGAAACCAATGCATTTTTGACAATATATTTCCCACTGTCCATGCTCTTCTCATTCAGATTGATAACCTCATTCATTTGTATCTGGTTCCTCAAATAAAGAATAGAATCAGAAATATTGGACCAAGTCCCTTGATCAGCTATCCATGTGGCTTTTTTGATGGGGCTGCTGCAAGAAATATTGGCGGCGTTGGATTTGTGATTCATCTTAATGCTGCATATTTCATAAGCTTCTCCTTGGGCTGTGGCTGTAGCACAAACACTAGATCAAAGTTACTGGCATTATGAGCTATTGTAAGAGTCAGCATGTTGATGGGTATACCCATGCACTCGATATTTGGTGACTCGCTTGTCATTATCTCTTGGCTCAACAGACTCGCATCTCTAAATGTCCCATCTCTGAGTCATTGGTGTGATGACATACTTTCTATGCTGCAATTTGCCTCATCTGTGACATTCAAACATATATGTCGTGAGCATAACAAGCAAGCTGATGGTCTCTCCAAGCAGGCTTTGAAGTTGGATATGGGTTTTGGCAGCTTTTTTGAATCTCTAGATGGCATGATCATTGATCATGAGTAGTTTAAGCTTTTCTAGCTTGTGCAGGGCTATGTGCTCTAGTTTTCTTTTGGCACTTTTGTGTTTTGACTGTATTGGTTCATAGCTAGCATTGAAGTGACTTTCAGCCTGGATGCTTTGCTCAGGATTTGTCTGTTTTGAGGTTATCCTTGAACTAATTATCAGCATATTCTGACTTGTAAATCGGGAATGATAAGAAAGTCTGCAGACTTTGTGCTTTCAGTTTCTTTATTGGTTGATTGTATGTTACTTAGATTGCTTCTGTTATATTCTGATGGGGTTCCATATGAGCATTTATATGCAATGACTGAGAAGCCCTCTGCTGGCTGTATGTATAAGATGTCTTTTAATTTATGAATGAATAACAAAGGTTGGTATTTTTTCCTCTTAAAAAAAACTTGGTCAAGATTACTTTCAAAATATGTCGATATCTCGAGGTGATAACTATCTTGTATTCATATACTCCCTTTTATTGTCCCAACATTTATCTTTTTGACGGCACAAGTTGTCGCACCCAGAATATTGAGTCGATAGGTCAAGCCATGTCTAATTGTGCTGACAGCAGATAGATAGAGCATAAAAACCAGAAACTAGTCATACACTCCATCAACGATCAGTACCTAATCCATTGGGTGGTGACCTACAATGCATTAGAGGATAGGCCTCAAGAGAACCAGCAGACCCAGCTTTGAAGGGGAAATTCTTACCTCCAATAGCCAAATTTGATAAAGAGTTTTTCCAAATCCCCAAATGTCAAATAATCATAGTAATCATGGTTCCAAATTTAAATGGGTAGCATGGATCGCTTTATTGTTAAGTGAAAGAACAAGAACCCATAAAAATCTCACTGCGTGAAAGTTCTAGGTTTTATGGCACATTGGTCGACTCAAGTCTTCCTACATATTTGGCACATGTTTCTCATAAGTTATTTGGATTTGTAAATCTGTCTATTTTACTTCATTTTACTCACAGGTGAAAAGCATTTGTAATTTCTTAAGCCTTTAGACTTAGAATCATATCCTGCAGATTTCGACCAAAGTAAGCCGACGAGAGTAAGCCGACTAGAGTAATCGAAGAGCCGACTAGAGTGGTCGGTTGGTCAGCCGACTAAAGCAGCCAATTTGGTCGGAGAGCCGACTTGGTCGAAGGTCCGACTTGTTCGTAGTAAAAGTGGTCGAGGTAAAAATCAGTCGGACAAGTAAGTCGGAGTAATTTTGGTCGAGTGAAGTACCGACTAAAATTTGTAAACTTGTCTAGTCGGACATAGACAAGTTTCACCCGACTGGTGAAAAAAAAGTAAATTGGTCGGCGTGAAAATTTGAATTTCGACTGAGCCCTAAACTCAAGTTTAGTCGGCTCGGTTTTGGCTATCTGGTATCAGAGCAAGGTTATATCAGAACAAGTTTTATATCAGCCCAAGATTTTAGGAAAGAAATCTTGTCTTAAAGAGTGGAATTTAATTTTCTAAGGAAAGTTAATTAAATTAAAAAAAAATGGCTTCCACTTCTGGTTCATTGCAACCTCCAAGTTTTACAGGAAAGAATTATGAATATTGGTATTTAACAATGAAGGCTTTATTCATAGGTCAAGATGTCTGGGAGATAGTCCAGCATGGTTATGCAGAACCAGCAGACATGACAGCATATAACAATCTCTCACAGGCTGAGAAAGATGTCTTGAGAGAACAGAGGAAGAAAGATGGAAAAGCTCTGTCTTTCATAGACCAAGCTATGCATGAAAGCATACTCCCAATAATAGCATCATCGACTAATGCCAAGTAAGCATGGGATGCATTGGAGACTGCCTATCAAGGTTTGACTAAGGTAAAGACATCCAAGCTGCAGATTCTAAGAAAAGATTTTGAATCTCTATGCATGAAAGATTTAGAGGATGTAGACACATTCTACACCAGAGTTGTTGGGTTGATAAACCAACTGAAATCTCATGGAGAACCCGTATCAGACCAAAGGGTTGTTGAAAAAATCCTCAGAAGTCTTCCCCCAAGATTTGAAAGTCTGGTTGTGACCTTAGAGGAACACACAGACATGTTGACATTCTCCATTGATGAGTTGCAAGCTTCACTCATCAATCATGAACACAGAATCAGCAGATCACAGACATCATTGGAAGGTGCATTTGCAGCACAGTCATCCATAAGCCGTGGTAGAGGCAGGGGAAGAAACAACTTCAGAGGCAGAGGAAGAAGTTCTTCAAGAGGAGGACGAGGCAGACGTCCTGCAAATGTCGGTGGCAGAGGAGACAACCAGAACCCAAGTCAGCCAAGTGGCCAGAGGTTTGATAAATCAAAAATTCAATGTCATTACTGTAAGAAGTTTGGTCATTATGCATATGAATGTAGGAAGAAGCAATATGACCAAGGAAGACAAAGCCCAAGTCAGTCGACCAGCACCAACATGTCGACAGGAGCAATGTTAATGGCATCGACATCTCCACTTGAATGTAATGCTGTTCAAGAAAGTCCACATGACATATGGTACTTAGACTCAGGATGCAGCAACCATATGACTGGTAATTTACATCTGTTTTCCAATCTAGACACTTCAGTTAAAACCGATGTTACACTTGGAAACAATGTCCAAGTTACTGTCTTAGGAAAAGGCACTGTTGATATTCTAACCAAACAGGGGGAGAGTAAGTATATCCCTGATATCTATCATGTCGAAGGTCTGAAACATAATCTGTTAAGCATTGGAAAGTTGTTACAAAAAGGCTACAGAGTCTACATGGAAGATGAACACTGTGTGATCAAAGACAAGCGTCCAAGCGACCAGCTGATAGCAAAAGTACCAATGACAAGCAACCGCTTGTTTCCTTTGAGGATAGTTCCCAGCATAAAAGGGAAGACAAAGACAGGAGCTGCATTCAAGGCAGAAAGTGAAGAAACAGTCGAGATCCTCGACAAGAGAGAAAATTGCAGTGCTAATTTGCAAGCTGCATTTCAGACAGAAGTTCAGGATGAATCCTGGTTGTGGCATTTCAGATTTGGACATCTGAATTTTGGTGGGCTGAAGCTACTGCACACAAAGAACATGGTAAAGGGATTACCATTGATCGACAGACCAGAGAGGTTTTGTGAAGGATGCATTTTTGGCAAGCAGCACAGAGAGACATTTCCAGTT